>SNQJ01S0016538.1:109647-131404 GCA_010110895.2 Picea sitchensis | reverse complement strand
AGACATGGAATAAAATATATTGAAAGATATTGAAAACAGAGTGAAGGAACACATAGCTTCAAGGTGACAGAATTCAGAATCTCATCTGCATCATCTATATTATTATAAATCGGAAAACTTCTAATACAATCGGCTCCCAAAAATCAAAAACCCTTTATCAGTGTTGTGAAATTATATTTATACATGATCACCCAACCTTTTTCTATTGGTGATTAACTAATTTCCGAAGACTAACGGTTACATGAATATGAAATAGTGAACTGTTTCTATTTCTATATTTATCTTCTTTGATTAATTTCGATGATGAAATTTTCAAAATAATACTCTAATTCTTTGATGATGAAACTGCTTCTTCTTTTTTGAGACAATCAATACATTTTCCCAGGAGGTGCACCAACACTCTAGGAGCCTCTGGAATATCTTTCACCTCGAATAGGAAGAATTTTCTTTGTAGTCCTGGTAGACTGTCGTCAACTATCTTTCTTGTAAACTCAACGGTTTGTAACTTTAAATTAGGCCTCACCATCCACCTGTTAATCTGTGTAACATCAATTACTTTTATCTATGAGATCTCTACCTGAATTTCTTTCATCTCCTCCTTGATCCTAATTGATGGTTACCAATGTTAATTTCCCCTGATAATCCAGGACAGTTGTCTCTTCCAAAGTAATGGGACTTCCAAGTTCTATTGATGCTATTCCTCCTACTTTTTTGGGAAAACTCTCAGGGATTTTTGAGGGTGTTTCCAAATCCTTTCCTTTCACTACCTCTGATTTTTCTGTCTGAGGGACTTCTGTTTCTTGTGAAGGCATTTCACTCTCCTTTATTTTTCCCTTTGTATTTGATTTATCCTGTACATCTGTTTCAAAGCCTGGGGGAGGCCCTTCCTGCTCTGGAGGAGGGGTGATGGATTCACCTTGCAAAAGTTTTGGCAAAAAACTTCACTTGTGACTTTGGAAGGACATAAAACCAGTTTGTAAGTCGAGTGATAAAGCCCGTACTCTGTTCAATACCTCCTCATAAGTTTTAACTTCCTTGAATATATCATCATAAATAGATTTTTCGTGTTCATAAGATTTCATATTACAGTGCATCAAGTGTCTGCTTACTAATTGATATGGGTCATGCTTTCTGTGTTCAATATCTACCAGTTTTATTTCTTCTAGTGCTTCAACTTCCACTTTAGAATGGGCTAGGTTTAGTAATGAAAATTTCCCGACATACATAGGGAAGATTGGCCAGGATTTATTTTGAGCTTCCTTTAGCTCTATTCCAATACCACCTTTCACTATTTGATGTGCTACCTCCCTCAATACTAGTTTGTCCGGGAGGAATTTCGGAAGTGTGTGAGGGGGGATTGAGCATCCATAAACCCTAATGTAAGAGAAGTTTTCATCAACAAACCAGTCGGATATTGCTTTGAGATTTCCTGAGACTGACTCAGAAATGCGAGGGGGTTCAAAGCCATAAAACATTTTATGCATTGGAATTATTATAAAATGACAAATTTCGTAAAATGCATTCTTAGCATTTTATTCCCATAGCACATAGTGATACTCGTGAATGGGTTTAGGGAAAGTTATGTTCCAACTCCAATTCATCAAGGGAAAAGGAGTCACAAAGAAAACTACGTCCAAAATGTACACTGACATGTAAAAGGCCACTGGTTGACCTTTATATTTTGGAACTCTGTAATTTGAAACTTCTTGAGCTAGGTTATCAGACAAAATCTTACTCTAGTTGAAAGTGTATCCTTTTGAAGATTCTTCTAAAAAGGGTACCCATTCTGCAGGAAAATGGCAGGGATTCTTTTTCCCGAAAATTCTACACAACATAATGGCTATATAGACCATGTATTTGTTCAAAAGATGTTGTGGCATAAACCCCATGGGTATTGGCCCTAAATTTTGATGGAACTTTCCACCATTCTCTAATTAAATCAGGATAAGTTCGGTATGTCTCAGTACACTCCTTCCTTTGAAATTCAGCTAAAAACTTAGCATTATAAGTGTACTTAGGATTTGGTGAGAGTTTATACATTACTTCTATATGTTCTGGCCTGAATGAGCCGACAACGACCCATTGATCATTTAAAATGCTCCTTGTTAGGATATCAACCTTTTCCAAGGCCCAATTGATTATGTCGTTGTATGCCATAAGCCGAGAACTCGCTGCGATCTTATGAAGCTTTGATTATACTACATCCCAAAAGTGATTCTCAGAATCAGTAGGAGAATTCTTGATTTCATATTCCAGGAATTTAGAGATTTGTGTCCAAGATTTAATTGAGTTGATAGCGTGTGGCGTAGTGTCGGATATGATATCTCCTTCCTCTGTATCTTCACTCTTCTTCGGTGCTTTCTTTGGTGCCATGAATTTAAGTTAGATGGAAAACCTGTCACAGAAAAGGAGTGTATGAGCTCGGCTGAATGCGTCTTACGCTTGATAGTATGAAACAGAATATGTTGCGAAACACAAACCTTTAAACTCTATTTTAATTCATTTAACAATGCAGGTACTGAAACAACTGACAAGATTTTAATACATTGAACATAGTGGATATTTACTAAGATACGCATTAGTGTCACATATCATCAGTTATCCTTTATTAAAGTGGCCGCCTTTTGGTGCTTTTGAATTCAAACTTTGGAAAATTTTATTCGATCAGAAACCGAAACATGAACTAACCTAAAAAGTTTGATTGTCATTAATCATGCTTCCAAAACAAAATTAATTTAGACTAAACACAGATTAGGAGTCGAGACTTCGCGTTTCGGGATTTCGGGGATCATGTTGACAAGAGGTGTGTCATCGCTGAATCCCGATTTCTGAAATCACGATATGATTAACTTAAACCTTAAATTTTTGTATTAGTGAATTAATTAATTAGGATTAAGGACTAACTTCCAAAACATGATTAATTCAGTTTAAACATAGATTATAGGTCGGGATTTTTTGTTTTGGGACTTCGGGGATTATGTTTACGAGAGGTATGTTATCGTTGAACCCTGTATCCTGAAATTACGATACGATTAACGTAATATTTAATAATTAGGAAGTTCCATATTTAAGGAAATCGGGGATCGGGATTCCGCGGTTGGAAATGCATTAAAACATATGTCCTTAGTAAACCCCAAACCTCGAAAAAACTTTTCAAGGTTAGTCTTAACTCCTTTAGGGTTTAATCTTTTCGTGATTTAGAAAATAACTTTACAGAAAGCACGTCAGGACTTTTATGACACTTTTGGTTTTTTTCCGTTTATTATTTAAAGAATAAAGCTTGTTGGGATTTCGGTACTGGCCTTTTGGAAATGATAGTGATGGTTATGCTTCATGAAAATCTGAAACCTGAAAAAGGAAGGTTTTAGTTTTGAAGATAAAAAAATTTAATATATGTTTCAATAGTATGCATGGCTTTTTGCATCCACAGTCGTGCATCAGGCGCATGTGCGCTTTTCCTGGGTTTTCGACTGGCGCACGTGCATGCACTTCCTTTGTATCCTTAGCACATGCTAATTTTATAACCAGTTGTATAGTTTTGTGCCCTTTGGAAATGCATTTTGTGGGCCATGGATGAACTAATGGGTGTTTGGAGATGCTGGATTCCTGTAACCATTTGCGGATGAAATTTCAGTGATAATAGATGCCCCCTGATGTGTGAGGTTAGAAGCATGTGTATAATCGAAATACATCAATGTTTCTTCTACTAAGAGTATTTTTGTAAGAAAGAGTGTTGAGGGGAATTGAAAGAGCAACCCATTGGAGGGAGAGGGGAACATGTAGGGCCCAAACCTTTCGTAAGGTGGGGAAAAATAAAACTATGTACAAACGAGGCGGGAATTCCCCATGCTCGTGTCATGTGACTCAAAATGTGTTATACAGTAACTGAAGCAGTATGTTGACATAGATAACTGCAGCGCCCTCTGGGGTGGTTTGATAATGGAAGAGGACAATTATGATTGTGAACAAACTATGAAAAGAGGTGATGACACCTGTAAGAAGTGTCAATGATATGAAGGCATTGATAGCCTATCAAACTTTAGAGGTCATTGATGAAGATAAAACAACTACAAATAGTTGCAAAGTATGACCCACCATAGCATGAGATGGTGTTGAATTCGAATGCTATGGGGGTCAATGACAACAGAGAGTAATGATGGTTCTCTTTGTGTCGTCTGAGACTCCTTATTATAAAGGTAATGAGAGCCAAGATATTGTCGCCCTTCTGGAAACTGTGTTGATGTCGATAGAAATGGAGATGTGACTCTAAGAAGCAAAGGGCTTCATGAAATCCACGGGATGAGATCAGGGATTGAGGAGATACATGGATGTAGTCAAGATATGGGGAGACTAAAGACTGCCCTTGGTTGGGGATATACGTGAAGGATAACTGCCAACAACCATGAAACTAGGTCTAGTGTTAGGGGGATGACTAGACGTGGGTTAAATTGTGCCAGAGGCGCGACAAAGTGGACAAACCCAGATATTGGGGATTCATGGACTGTGGGATACTCGGGGTTTTATGGATGATGTCAATAAGAGTAGAAGGTAAGGAATGCCCCAACCAAGGGCGACATGGGTTGCCTTTGCCAGGAAAAGAAGGTTGCCAAAGGTGATGACAAAAAACTATGTAAAGGATGGAAACAAAGGATTTGTATAATTACCAAATGAATAAAGAATAAGTTAGGAGAAGTGTGCATATACAAAAACGGGTGCCCCAGTGTAAGATGGATTGGATGGCGAGGGCTCAAGTAGCTTGGAAAACAGGTGGAGGGTGGGGGCCCCATAGGTGGGTTTCTATTATAGGTAAATGAATGGAGGACAATCTGCAGATGGGAAAAATGATGGTGCATGAGATGGAGGGTGAATGATACTGCGGAGGTGCAGTCAAATGTGAATTGTAATGAGATTACCTGAGAGTCCTTTATGGGGAAGCTAGCAAAATGAGGAGAAGGAGCATGTGGCTAATTCTCAGGAATGAAAATACTATTGGGACTCCCTACCCTAGGGGGTGAAAAAAACATGAGCGTCAAAGTGCCAGAGGGGACTACGATGGGGACAACTCATGTGGGAGAGAGTTCTACCGATTGACAGTACTGAAATGCCGCAGAGGTGTGAGTACTATAGAGCTGGATGGGGGGACCCTAGAGGCAAATATCGGAGGGTGTGACTAGGAGATGAAATTGATATTCAGAGGGAATGAGTACATGACAGTATCGATCATATACTTGAAAAGGCTACACTGGTGTGTGATGACCAAGTACCTGCACACATAAAAAACCAAATACCCGCCATGAACGATATCTGAAAGTAAAGAGCATATAACAGTTTATTTGAGAATTTTGAACATGAGCATGTGTACCTAGGCATGATGTGATAAAAAATCTCCTTAAGGGAAAAGGATGGATGGTGGCCCAGGGAACGTGAATTTGTAGGTGGTGGGATCCTGATCTCATGGCTGAAGACGGATCAGAAAATGGATGCTTGGAGCTCCTGGAATTGAGTAGGGAAGTTTGGAAAAGGGACTATATATAGTTGTAGGGCCCACAATGACACCTCATTTGTTCTTGCTGCCGTAGTGAGTGGACGAGAGGTTTCATAGGATATTTGGAGATTTCAGGAGATCGAGCCAGCCGATTGAGGCTTAGTGAGTGTCAGGTTAGTGGTCGTATCCCCCTACATAGTAATTAGGATTTCTTTTTTGGGCAGGGCTTGTACAGATGGCCGTATAGGGGGTTTTGTGAGGGTGGCCCCCCCAGTGCATGGGAGATCAAATGATTCGCAAGGATGAGTGCGTGGTTTTCAATGGGATAGCCATGCATGGGGGAACTGAAATGAGGAAAATAGGCGCGCATTGGATGTGCGCTTGTTCAAAGCACAACAACGCATTCATGCACAACTGTGTTCCTGAAAGTTGCGCATGTGTGCACAACTATGTAGTGAACAGGCGCACTAGGATGCGCGTCTGTGTGTGTGACAGGGACGCATGCATGTGCCCCTATATTGCCAATATTCGTTCATGAGTGCGCAACTATGGGATGAACAGGCGTGCATATGTGCGGAACTGTGGGGAAAAAAGATGCTCCTTTGAGGCAAAGCTGAAGGGTGCAAAAAATTATCTTTTTTGGAGAGTTTGGTGTTTTTATGGGTTGTGATGGTTGATCAAATATTGTATGTGAGGATGTAGGTGACCAGTTGATGATGTTAGTGCACTGGAGGGAGAGGGACTGGGTGCACCTGAGAGAAGTGATGAGAGATGAGGAGATGACTGTACATGGCCCTTTGGCAGCCTGTGGGTTGCTGAAGTTTTTTGAGTGTTCACTAGTGCGGGCACAGGAGTACCTGCTGCAGTTCCTAATCTCAAGGTGGAGTCTAGATATGCAGTGTTTCATTGTGCGAGGTGAGCATATTGCATTTTCTGCAACAGAGAATGTATATTTTTTGATTGGATTCCCTTTTTGGGGAACCCCGTTACCTGCTGAGCCCAGTTGGCTAACCTATCCCGGACATACTATTTAGGAGAGAACTTCATGTTTGGGTCGGTGGTGAGGATTGAGGTGATGGATGCCCTTGTGCATTGTTGTGTGGAAACGATGATTGTGAGAGTGTATGGATATATCGCTACTCATCAAATCAGTGGGGGTCAGCTGAGGATCATGCAGAGGGCACTGCAGGGTGAGAATTTTTCCTGGGGCTTGATGCTACATTCCAAGATGGTGGGGCATCTCAACAGGTGTCGAGTTGCTGACTCAGGGGAGTTTTACTTTGGGTCCATCTTGGTAGCGTGTCTTTTGGAGAGGGTGCCCATGTTATGCCCTAGAGTGTTGTTAGACGTGCCGAGTGCACGAGAGTCGCGATTGAGGCGGTGGGTGACTATCTTGGTTCGGCATGGGGGTGGGGAGGGTGGCCATTATTTTTTGGCCGAGCTTGCACGAGTGTGGCTTTAGATGCAACAGATCATACTCCAGTTCCCTTATAGTGGGGTTGATTTCTAGGATGACCCAGAGAATGTGTTACCCCCTAGAGAGGTGTTCGACTGTAGAGGTATGGTGATATATTTGATGTTTTGATATTTAGATAGTATAGCATGTTCTTTATGTATAGATGGATGATGATGCTATCACATTTTTGTTGTGTGTGAAGATGTGGGACCTCGTGGATGCGAGGTTGAGTTGGTCAGAGTGCCAACACGCTAGGGGCCGGTGAGACCACTGCGGGGAGAGCCACAGGCAGGGGAGAGACGACGACGGGATGAGGGTGGTGCAAGGCTGGCTGATGATGAGAGAGTAGGTAGGAGATGTTGTTTTGATGATCCAAGTGCAGGTCCATCACATGCTCCTCCGGCAGGGGCTGAGGGAGAGTTCGATGATTTTTTCCATCGATTGGAGGCGGTACTACAGGGAGTGCCCGAGGGCATGTGGATGTGTATTTAGGACAAGGGAGTCCTGAAGCATTGTGTGGGCCTTTCGACGAAGTTGTGGACCCTGATCCGCAGAGCAGATGTAGCGGGTGTGACTATGACTGGGTGACTACCCCCAGGACGTGAGGGACCCCTAGATTTTGGAGCACCTCCTCCTAAGAGAGGACCAAGTGGTGGAGCCTTAGCGGAGCCATGAGTGCCTCTAGTATGTGTAGTGTTGTATTTATATAGGCTTACACGCTCATTTTGTATAGGGTGATGTGACCCTGATTTTGTATTTATAAGGGTGAGGTGGTTCACCTACCTATGGATGTTGTACTATTTTTTGTAAACATTGATGGCACATTGACCAATATATATATATACATTTTTTGATCTTTGTGATGTTCACATGTGTTGATGTTTTTTTTTAATGATGTCTAATTTGTATGTTGTGACCAAATTTTGATGGGTTAGGTATGTGTAATGGTAACTTGATGGGATAAATGCCAATCTAACACTAGGTTAGCCATATTATCTGCTATTTGATTGCATTGTCTTTGGATATGTGTAAATGCGATTGACTCAAAATGTCGAGATAAAATTCTAACGTGCAGGTATTTGTGGAAGAGGTATGGATCGCGGACATGGTACAGATTGTTGAGCTGGAGGAAAACAAGTTGAGAATCTAGTAAGACAGTAAGGTGACGAATATGGTGGCTATTGGCCTCGAAAAGGAGGCCAATGACGACTATCTATTTTTCTTGGTTGTTGGTTGCTGAGCCCAGGCATATGCTGCTGGAGTGGAGTAGTTCATGTGAGGGGGTATAGAGGGCCCAAGCGGACGAAGAGAGATTCTGTGTCCGATGGATAGCTCTGTCGGCGTAAATGATGTGGTAGGCCGATGGAGGAGAAATCTGTCAATAACACAAATGATAGATTAGACACAAGGCATGGAGGAAAAAAGAATATTAAAAACTCTACAAAAAGTGTATGAAAAGAAAAATCCTAGTGTAGAATGGCTACGCTCAGGCATAAAATTTATTTAAGTACAATCTGTTGATGGGTTCTTTGAGAGGGTGACCTTCTGGAGAGCCCAGTATGTATGTGCCTTTAGTGAGGAAATGTTGGATGATGTAAGGTCCATGCCATAATGACTCGAATTTTCCATGGCTGAGGGTATTGTGAGTGATATTTTAAGAAAGGACGAGGTTTCCTTCATTGAATGATCGAAGGTTGACATGGCAATCAAAGGTGGCCTTCGAATGTTTTTTGGCTGCTTCATTGTTCTGCAATTAAGACCTACGGTCTTCATCCAGTGACTATAAGTTCAACAAACGCTGCTCCATTGGAGCAGTGTCGGGTAATAGCTCAATAACGATGCGTAAAGTGGGCATTTTTCCCTCGATGGGGAGAGTGGCTTTGGCCCCATGGACAAGATGAAATGGTGTAAAACCAGTGGCCGTTTTAACTACCGTGCAATAATCCCATAGTGTGGAAAACAACATATGGTGCCAATTGGTCTTATGTTTTTTAACCATGCGTAGCTACATGGTTTTGAGGACCTTGTTGACCGCCTCTACCTGTTCGTTGGACTGAGGGTAGTATGGGGAGGCGAACTCATGGGAGAAGCCTAATATAGAGGAGATTTCGATGAAAATCTCATTCTCGAAGTGTTTCCCATGATCGAAGACTAACTGTAGTGGGACTCCAAAGCAGGAGATGACATGGTTAAAGAAAAAACACGCTGCAGTGTCAACGATATTGTTGAAGGTGGGCATGGCTTTAGCCCACTTGGTGAAATAATCGAATGCCACAAAAATGTGTTTGTGTCCATTGCTAGATGGAGGGTTTCAAGTCATGAAGTCTATGCCCCATTTTCAAAAGAGGCCAACAATAATGACTGGGTGGAGAAGAGAGGATGGTGCTCTCACTTTGTTGGTATATAGATGACATTTGTCATATCGCTTCACAACATGGATGAAATCATGAAACAATGTGGGACAAAAATTGCCTGCTCAAATGATTTTCTGGGTGATGGACATCCCTGAGAGGTGATCACAGCAGGCGCCACTGTGGCAGTCATTAAAGACTCTATCGTCTTCGTCAATATTCAAACATCAACGAAGTATGGTTTCGACCCCTCGTCGATATAAGATATCTCCAATAAGGAGGTAGCATGGGGCCTGGTGCCGAATAAGTCGACGATCATCCCTGGAGAGGTGGTTTCTGAACTTCTGTGTTTGGAGGTAGACGAGGAGATCATCGTACCAAGGGTCATCCGACAGGATGAAAAAGAGATGTTCATCGGGGAAGTAAATATTGACGGGAGAGCTAGTAGTATCGGAAGGAAATGTCGTAATGAGTTTGGTAAGGACAAGGGATTTCTTTCTCTTAGGTGTTGAAAATCCGAGGTCGTACTCCTGAAGGATGATGATCCATCGGGAAAATTTTCCATTAATTTTTCGGTGACTGAGAAAGTATTGCATGGGGTTGGAATCTGCTACGACCTTGGTAGTTCGAAGTAGGATGTAATGGCACAGTTTCTGGACTGTGAGGACAACTACAAGGGTGAGTTTCTCTTCATGATTGTGTTTCAAGGGTGGCCCTAAAAGATTTTTACTAATGTAGTAAATTACATGCTCACGGTCATCATCCCCTAATTGGACGATAACTCCTGTTACTGAGATGAATGAGGCCGATAAGTAGAGGATATAGTCGCGGTCATAGTCGGGTGGGATAATCAATAGGGCATTGGAGAGTGCCTCTTTAAGATCATCAAAATTGGTTTGGGCATGTTCATCCCATTGGAATGGGATATTATGCCGTAAGATGCGAAGGAAACCGTGTGCATGAGTGGCGTAATTGGGGACAAAGCGACGTAAAAAGTTAGATTTTATTTGTAAGCTTTGCAGCTGGCAATTTTGAGGGAGGAGGAATTTATGTGATGGATTGGACCTTGAGGGGGTCCACTGTGATGCCGTTTTGGGAGACGATGAACCCAAGGAGGTGTCCATATTGTACTAACGACACCTGTGAAAGACAATGTGCAAGTCATCGAGATGTTGAGTGATTTTCTTGGATCGAGCGGTGAGATCGTCTAAGTAGGCGAGGATGATTTGAGCTAGATCATGAAAAATGTATGTCATGGTGCGTTGAAAAGTGGAACCAATGTTCTTGAGGCCAAAAGGCATGACATGATATGAAAAAGTACCCCAAGGGGTAGTGAATGCGGTTTTGTATTGATCGACTGGGTGAATCTGAATTTGGTTGTAGCCAGAGAAACCATCCATGAAGGACAAAGCCTTGTGGCCAGCACAATAATCGATAATTTGGTCGATAAAGGGAGTTTGAAAATTGTCTTTGGGACAGGCGTGATTGAGATCGCTTAAGTCCATACAGACTCGGATAATGCCCTGTTTTTTTTTGTTAACGGGGATGGGGTTGGAAACCCATGACGTATATGCGATGGGGTATATGAAACCTGCAGCACGTAATTTGTCAGTTTCGGCTTTGATGGCTGTCGCTTTGGATGGGTGGAGTGGACATTGTTTTTTTTGTACAGGTGTGATATCAGGCCATGTGTTGATATAATGTTTGACAATAGAGGGGTCAAGGTTGGGCATCTTTGTGTATGGCCAAGAGAAAATGTCCTGGTATTCCTGGAAGAGAGCTTTGTAAGATCTGAGTTCTTCAGAAGAGCATGCGGCGCCGATGGTGATTTCCTGTATGATGCTAGGTTTGATGGAAATATTAATTTTGATGGTGGGGGAAATGTTGTCCCTGTTTCCTTCTTCAAAAGCGTTGGGGGAAGGGATAGGTTTATTGAACCAATCTATATGCCCTGAGGGGAGAAAATATTTGGTTTTGATTGCATATATTGGGTTTTGTTTGGGAGGCATAAAGGCTTCCTGTGAAAGAAAGAGTGCTATGTGATGGAGCGGATCCCATGGGAAATCGGGGGTAGTTAATTCCTCGAGGTTGTGTTCGTTGCAGTGGAACTGTCGGGAGTATAGGGGATCTAGGGGAGTTACATTGGTGACTGTCACCATGTGGTTATCTTCTGGTGAAGAAGTAGGGGGAATGAAACCAGGGGGTTGTGAGGGTTCACTCGACATAAACCAAATATCGAGATACTATGGGTTGAAAATGGTAGTTGGGCATAAGATTTCCATGGGGAAATGAATTGGAGAATTGGGGGGATTTGGGGAAAAATCCTCCTCGAGACTATCTATGAACCAAGGAGGAGTGGGAAGTTCCTCAGGCTCGAGAAAAAAGATATAAACCATATCTAGAGAGGGAGTAGGGGGGACTATTAGCATCACTGGAGGTGGGGTGATGGGATGATTGGGAATAAGGGCCAATTGAAGATTCCTGTATTCAATAATTGTGGGACACTGGTAGGTGAAGTGATCTAGTGATTCACAGAGAGAGAAAGGACATATCATCCATTCATTGACTGAGCTCATGACATAATGGATGTCAGTGACATGTGTGTGAGATGATGTGGATGGAAGGGGTTCTTTCTGAAATCTCTGGCATACTATCGCTAGTGTCTGCTGAAAGTGAGGTAGCATAGGGAAATGATGGGTGTAATGGATGTATTCTGAATAGATGGCACATGCAAATTTGGTTTGCATGCCTTTGCCTCCTGTAGGGGATGTAGTGGTAGTATTAGGTGAACTAGATGAAGTGACGAGTGGTGTCATCACACGAGGGAGTTGAATTAAATTGCACAGCTTGGGGAGAGATGAGCATTTATTGGTGGGGTGTCTGTCTTTCTCACATAGTGCACAAGGAGGTTGAACTCATGGTGGAAGTGGAGCGTTGGGATATTTCTTCTTCTATATTCCCCTAGCTATAGCAGTAGTGCTAGTGAGCGGTGGTTCATTTGGATTAAGTATTGGAATCTGCATAGGGATTCCTTCTGTTTGAGGAAGGACGGATGGTTGAGGGACCATCGCAGGTGGATGTAAATACCATATTGGAATTTCCAGCACCATATTGGAATTTCCAGCACCATATTGGGAAGGGTAATCATTGTGACTACCTAGAAAGATTGTACGCATGGTGGGGCGTAAAATAAGGGGATTTGAGTAATGGCTTGGGGGACTATCTCCCAAACCAGGATGTGGCCCTGGGGGAGGGTGAAATCGAAAACAGGGGGAGCTGAAGATTTCTCAAGGGATTCCTGAGGAAGGAGCTCTGTGATGAGTGGGACGTCAAATAGTAAGGAATATTCTATAGGAGGGAGGGTATCTCTAGTTTCTATTCCATTGGATGAGATGAAACATACTTGTGCTCAGGGATGTATGAGCAGCGGAGCTCCATGGTACATCCCTAGTAAGGATGGGCCTTTGAAAATTTCGGGACCCATCTCGATGAGTGGGTAGGCATAGAGATTAGTGTGGACAAAGGGTAGGATATTATCTATGTTGGAAGAAGGGTTGGGCTTGTAATGTGACACTTGGTCGATAGGGATGATCTTCCCATTGTGGGGGAACATCATTGTGCGAAACACAGAAGAGGCCACAACCTTCATCGCATACATGTAGCTACACCCAAACAAGATGTTGTAATCGAGCGAAGCATCGATAAATTCAATGTTAATGAGGATAATCTTGCCCCCGAGTTCAATGGGGACATTTTGAAAGATCCCTTCCAGTAAGGATGGTCATCCATCATAAGCTCTCAGAGTAATGGAGGATGGCATGAGCTTGGGGGAGCCAAGTTTTTTCGATATGGTTTTGGAAATAATGCATGTGGATGCACCTTCATCAATGATGCAACGATGCATTGTGATGTTCAAGATTTTAACCTGGAATTCGAAAGCGACCAGAGCGGGGAGGCATGGTTCCCCACTATTAAGATCATAGGTTATGAGTTGAGTATCAATAGGGTCGAATGCCCTTAGGGTGAAAAGTAATGAATTCTGTTGAGTAGGACAAGTTTGAAGGACTTCTAAAACTGACCATGGCAGTAGGAGATTGTGCCAAGTCATCGACCAAACTATAATTCCATGTTGCCCTAGCATGAGGGTTGTTGACATTCCATCGTAATGGGATGCAAGGAATACAAAGGGGTGTTTCAGTATTAGGGAGAGGGATCATAAAAGGTGGTCTAGTTGTGATTGGGGCTTCTTTCAAGGTAGTAGGAGTGGAGCCAGGGAGTGCGTTGTATTGATGACTGTGCATTTGTAGAAGAACTTCTTCCTCACTAGTGAGGAGGATAGTGCGATATGTAGGAGTGCCTAGGTTTGGATACTATCCCATTTGTGGTGGGGCCGGATGCACCTCCTGTTGGGTGTTCATCACCCCCTAGTGTGGAATGGGGTTTTGTAACAAGGTTGGGGGGGTTCTGCACATATTGTTGTGAGGCCTGCTGGGGGGTAGGTGGTGCTGGGGGACATGGTCCATTTCTTGATTTTTACATCTGTTTAAAGTCAGCAATTTGGGGGAAATGGTGAGTATAATGGCCATACTCACCACAAAGGGCACAAGGGAAGTTTTTCCAAAGATTGTTGTTATTATTCCCTTGGCGTTTGTTGTTATTCCCCCCTTGGGGGTTCTGGTTCCTCTGATTCTGGTTGCCTTTGATAGGTTGGTTTTGTTGGGGATGATTCCCTCCTGGCCTTGGATTGTTATTGTTTCAGTTTTTTCCTTTATTTTTGGCATTATTCGACTGATGGGTTATATTTTCCATATTCAATTGTTCAAAATTTTGATATTGATGAATGGGAGAGGGATGAACAAAGTTAACCCTAGCATGTGGGTGTCCTTGTGGTGGAGCGATGGGCTATGGAGGGCCAGGAAATGGAAAGTAGAGAGTATTTGGTGGCAATGGTCCGTAGGGTATATAGGAAGGTGTAGTGATTTCACTAGTGTTTAGGGTGTAAGCTTAGGTAGAGGGGGTACCAGAACTTGGTTGGACAACTAGGCATATTGTGGGTGTCAGCGGTGGTCCACTTATGGGTGGAGGAAGGGCAATAGGATATGGTTGTTGATAAGGGGGAGGAGGATAATAAGGAGGTCCTCCATACACCAGCGGGTATTGAGGTGTTCCATACATAGGTGGTTGTAGGTGTGGATTGTGGTGTGTTGTGGTACCAATCAATCCATATGTTGAGTGAGACATCCCAGGTTTGTCCTTGCCAAATGGCACAGGTCTCAAGGTGTCAGGTAGTACTATATATAAGTAAATTGACTATGAATAAATGAGTTCAAACTGTTGAGCCTTGCTGATGGATTCTTCTCCAGATTGGGGGAAGGTGGCGACCACATCCTTGGCAAGGAGGGAAACAAGTGATTTGAGAAACCAATTGAGGCATTGTTGCTTGGTGGCTTCATCTTTGTAGATACTACGTCGCTGACACGATTCATGAATGTGGTCAGCGATGTGGGTGGTGGAGGTTTGTTTAAACTCTGAGAGTAGTTCAAGACCATTGTCATGACAAGTTGGTAGTTGAAAGAAGGTCAAAAAGGATTTGGCCAAATATTCAAAGATCACATGGGACCCACATTTTTCTTCTACATACCACTTGGCTGATGGGCCAGTGAACGTGAATTGGAATAACCTCAATTGGACGGAGTCATCCATGATGTTGTTTGAAGAGAACCATAAGTGGAAGTTCATGATGTGGTTGGTCGCGTCGTCTCCCAATTTTCCTTCAAACATGGGGATGTCTGAAGGTAATTTGGTAGACATTGTAGGCCATGTGGGGTCAGGCAATATAGGATCATTGGTGAGTTTAGTTAGATCTGGTATGTTGAGGGAAACAAAGTAGGGCATCTGGGGTGGTGGTGGAGGATTAGCTCCAG
The DNA here is from genome assembly GCA_010110895.2 of Picea sitchensis. Taxonomy (NCBI): domain Eukaryota; kingdom Viridiplantae; phylum Streptophyta; class Pinopsida; order Pinales; family Pinaceae; genus Picea; species Picea sitchensis. The sequence goes on along the minus strand of SNQJ01S0016538.1, from coordinate 116,188 downwards.
CCATGGTGTGAGTGTTTTGGGTACCTAACCCTTGAGGGGGGTTAAGTGGGGTTGTACTTCCTCCTGGGGAATAAGTGTACCCCCCACTTCCTTATAAAGGAAAGCGAGTGAACAATTGACCTTGGGAAGTGGACCCAAGTAAAGTGGAACCAAGCAAAGAATATCCCAAGACGATAGCACTCACTGGGGTGTGAGAAGGTGGAGCCGATGAGTTGGAAATACTAGGATCTCCCCCAAGAATGGGAGGGAGATTTAGCAAGCGTTTGGAACAATGGGGATTTTGTGGGTCCCCTATGATGTCCGACCAGAAAAGTGGATGTGTGAAAATGGTGATGAGAGTAATAAATGAACAAGAGTCTTTGCTATAATTTTTGGACCTTCACAATATATCTCAAAATCACATGTAATCACAAGAGAATCATACATAAATCAATTGATAAAGAAGCATACAGGTGGGTAGGTAGATTTTGTTCACGTGGGAGAAAAAAGAAAACAAGTGCTTGTGTCCTAAAAGACGTAACATCCTTCCTCTCAAAATAACACTGGACCTTCCAATAGTACTCAACAGTGGGGTCTGAAGCCACTGGAAGAGAAACTAGTGAAGGATGAAGTAATCTATTATAATGAGGGGTAGAGGGCGCATATCCCGAAAGAGCTGCCGATATTTCCCAATAGCCATGCAAAATCTGATTAAGGTGCAATTGTAGCCCACAATTTCCACCTAGGTATATGTCCTAAAATTTGGTCACTAGGTACCTCTATCAAAGTGCAACATTTATATTTTTGGCCTCATAAATGGTTCACGGGATGGATCTCGTCCAAGAGGTGGGTGCCTCAAGGGGGGACACATAGAACAACTGGACCTCGGACTTTGACCCTTCACAGGTATATCCCTGCCTTATGGTGTTAGGAACACTTGACTTGGAGGATTTAAAGTTCCCTATTTGACAACTTCTACTATTTGAAGATGTGAGAACTAGATATCAAGGAGTTATTTGGATGCCTATCCCTGAGATCCTACCTAGACCAAAAAAATTATTTTGGCACCTCCTGTGGAGGAAAACTTAGTGAGTTTTTAGAAAACATTTATATGTGGTTGTTTGAGAGATTGGGGGTGTGAACCAACCTCATTGAATTTAAGTGGGAGTGGATAGTTTCATAAAGAAAATGGTGGGGTGTTTCGAGATCCCTTTGGAGGAAACTTACTTCAATCTCCACGATTCTAGATGAAAATATGTGAGTGAGTAGTGACTTTGTGTGTGAACAAGTGAAAGTGTGCCAAATTTTTAATAAGTTAGGTGTCACCTTGCTTCATGTGGACTTTGTGTGGTGCTTACAAGTCCTAATTACCTAATTTACTAAATGCCATTGGTACAACCTTGCAGAATTTTAAATTCCCTAGAGAACTCGCATGTGGACATATGGGTCCTTACCAATCCTTTAACTCCCTAGTGTGATTTAATCTAAGAAATCTTAAAAAACTATGCTAGATTGTGGACATGTGGGCATGTATGGGCCCGTTACAAAGCCTTTAAACTTCCCTAATGATGTGATCTAAGAAAGTAAATTCAAAACTATCCTATCTTTGTAGCATGTGGGCATGTATGGACCCTTACAAATTTAATATGTGTTTGAAAAAAAAAACTAAGAGGAGTCCCAAGGGGGCTGTTGTCCTCTCCTAAAGATTTTGTCTTTAAGGGAGATGCAATTTTCCCTCAATCATTTTTCTGATTCTCAAGATTTCTTTATGGCGTGAGAGAAGAGCATACTCAAATATTGACGTTCAATTTCTAATCCCAATGCAATTGGTTATATTTGTGATATAGAATGATTCCAACTTATCTTTAATTAAAGCAATCCATCCATGTGGCAAAATGAAAGAAAAAGGAGGAGAAATATGGATTTTAACCCCCTAAGTGCCTATGTTTTGAATAACCCTTCATGTGGAGAGGGAATCTAAGTGTGGTGCATATTACAATCTGCATAGAATCAAGCTTAAGAAGGCTATGGGCCTTCAACAAATCACAAAAACCTTTACAATGTGTGAATTTCTGGATAGATGCATGGGTCACAGAGTAGACAGAGGTGCATGTGCCGCTAATGCGCAAATAAAAAACAGACTGTTGGCATAGGTTCATAGAATGTGCTGAGCAACACAGTGAGTTTGGCGCACGTGCTCAGAAGACGAACCTGTGGGTTTAAAAACCCCCGCACTTTCTATTACACGGTCGGGAAGAAAATTTTGGATGAAATTATCTCAGCTAAGCTTTGAATTTAGCTTTTTGTAGGAAGTCTTTGGCCAGTTATGGTTCCTGCAAGTTAAATAAACAAAAAAGAAGTGCTCAAACAACCCAAATGGGGAGGAAATTGGTACCTATCCCCAGTGGAATCACCAATCTGTTGTGTCCCTTTTTGTCACCTAAGTGAGCAAAATAAGGACACTTACAAGTCCAGTTGGGTTAGTTGGACAAGGCAATAGTAAATGCAAGAGTTAGAAACATCAAGCATAATAAATAGACAAACAACTAAGCTAATAACAATAAAAGAAACTAAACTAGAGTGCATAAGGGAAATATAACAAAAAATAAACAACATTCATGCCACCAATGGATAAGTTGTATTAGTGGAAAAACACCAAAGAGAAAGGGAGAATTATGGTTCCCCTCTTCCTCCAAGGGAAGGCTCTTGAACCCCCAATGATTGATCTCTTCTTACAAATAGAAAACTAGAAGGAAATGGTGAAGAAATCCAAAGCTCATTCACTCAAGATGTGATGTGAATGGCTAAATGAGATGGTGCTTGTATGCTCTAATGATGAAAGAGGTTCCTTTAAGAAAATATAGGCAGCATAACAATACAAATGAATTCTTAGAAATGTAGTTCACCCATGGCCTCTTTTTATAGCAAATATTTGAGGCATTATTCAACTAGTATTTAGTGTGAACAAGGGGACTCTTTAGGGAACTGTTAGGTCTTTGACTAGCCACCCCACTCGGATTTAGCTCGAATTTGGGTGTCAAATCGACTTGGGAGATGAAACAGAAGTGGAAGGCCGACCAAAATCATAAATGCATCATTCTGAGGTATGCGCGGCTTTTTGCGTTTGAATGGAACCCGTGCACATGCATCCTTTGTATCCTTAGCGCACGCTTATTTTATAACCAGTTGTATAGTTTTGTGCCCTTTGGAAATGCATTCTGTGGGCCATGGATGAAATAATGGGTGTTTGGAGATGCTGGATTCCTGTAACCATTTGCAGACAAAATTCCAGTGATAACACATAGGTCACAGATAAACTGACTCCTTCTACACCTATGGAAGTCAGAGAGAAAAGGGAATAGGAGGCTACTACGAACATCGATAGTATTGCATAGGAAGCCAAGGAAGTGCATGAACTATATGAGAAAAATGCTCAAATATGGACCATCTTGGAAGAGGACGAGAAAATACAACAGCTAGATCAGAATAGGAGAAGACAACAACTGACATCCAGGAGTTAAGACAACAACATAAGGCAATGGCCATCCTCTAGAGGATGAGGAGTGCGAAAGATATGAACAACCTGCAAGAAGAGATAAAGGCTTCTCAGATTGACAAACAAACAAGACATGCTCAGCTGGATCCACTGCAACAGGACGTAAAGAGGATGATTGAAGAGTTGAAAGCAGAGAAAGGGAAAATGCAGCAGATGCATGCATAATGCATACAAGTTGTAGAAGAGCACATAACAACACATAGTGCGGAGAAGCTGGAAGTGTAGAGCACCCAAGTGAAACAAAAAATCAATCACTTATCAAAAGTGTTTCACGAGTTGCAACTAGCCATCTAAAGTGTGAACTAAGGCACAATGGCTTGGAACGAGCCATGTGTCAGTGTTGAGGGCCTGTTGGCGTAGGCCTATTTTTGGAGGAAAATATATTTTGGGAGCATGCCTATTTTTGGAGAGAAAAATCTATTTTTGGAGCATTTTCCATAGGTGGTAGAAAAGCAACATGCAGAAAAAGAAGGAAAAGTAGCATGCAGAAGGAGGAAAAACAATGTGGTGCGCATGTAGACAGACCTAACCATGTTATGGTTAGGGTTTTGAAAAGAATGTAATTACTATAAGCCAATAGAGTAGTATAAATAAAGACCTAGGAGGTCTATGAGAGTTTGGTCATTGGTTGATTAGGTGAGGAAATATAGTGTTGAGTTGAATAAGCTAGTTTTTGAGGGTTAGGTCACAGGATGTGGAGCCTGGTGTGATGTAGTCTGTCTCAAAGAGGGTATTTACCCTCCTTTTTATTGTAACCCTGAACAATGTAATGTGTTCAATATAGATTTTGTAGAAGAATGAATAAAAGAGAAGAAGAGACAGATCTTTGTGGACATAGCCCTATGGGGGGTGAACCACAGTAAATCTAGTGTGTTAATTTGTTTGAATGGTTTCTTTGATATTATGTTATGAATTAGTTACATAATGAATGGTAATCTAGCTAATCATAGCATGCATGCACAGTTAGATGAATGAATGAACACTAGCCTAGTTGAATGAATGATAATATTGATTTATGAGGAAAAGAACCAACAAATAGTCCCAATCCCTTCCTAGACTGCAAACACTTGAGTATTGCAGTCCTCCATAAATCTATCTTGGGTGAGACTGCGCTGTGCATTCTGTGCGCAACGTTTCCTTTTGGTTTACCAAGAGGGCCGATAGTTTGAGGGTTTTGTTGGAAACCTATTGAGATCAGAAACTAGATCATCCCAAGCCTCCAACAGTCAGTGAGGTAGTCGACTCGACAGATGGTAAACTCTAAAAGGATGCCATGGTCGAAGAGATGGAATCCTTGTACAAGAATGAGACATGGGAATTAGTCAAGTTACCTAGTGGAAGAAAGCCCGTTGGTAGCAAGTGGGTGTTCAAGAAGAAGATGATTTCCACAGGAGAAGTCAAGAAGTTCAAAGCTTGATTCATAGCAAAAGGATACTCCCAAGTCGAGGGAGTTGACTTCGGCAAGATTTTTCTCCTATTGTGAAACTAACTTCCATTAGAGTACTAATGTCTCTAGTTGCAACATTCGATCTGGAGATAGAACAGATGGATGTGAAGACAACGTTCCTACATGGGGACCTAGAAGAAGAAATCTACATGAAATAGCCTGAAGGATTTGTAGTAAAGGGAAAGCAGGAGTTGGTGTGAAAACTCAAAAGATCCCTTTATGGTATAAAGAAATCACCAAGGATGTGGTACCAAAAGTTTGATGTACATGGCTTAGATGTACATGGCTTTGTCGACACCAATTAGGCTGGAGATCTGGATTGACAGAGGTCGACCAATAGATATGTCTTCAAGATGTTCGATGGAGCAATAAGCTAGATGAGTAAGTGACAAGCATTGTATCCATGTAGACAACAGAAGCTAAATACACGACGACCACTCATGGAAGCAAATAAGCGGTATGGCTTCAAAGGTTGTGTTCAAGAATTGGGTTTGAGAAGAGAACTATGAAGGTAAGTTGCGACAGTCAAAGAACAATATTTCTGGCAAATAACCCTTCTTATCATTCAAAGACTAAGCACATTTATGTACAATACCATTTCATAAGAGACATGGTGGAAAGTAACAAGTTGCTACTTGAGAAAGTAGACACGTTTTAAAACATAGAAGACTCGTTGACCAAGTCTGTGAGTGCTGTGAAGTTCTCTTGGTGTAGAGAGACAATGGGCATTGCTTCCCTAGGTCTATGAATGAATGTCCAAGAATCTATTGTTTCAGCAAAGAAAACAACAAGTGAGAGATTGTTAACAAAAGCTACCAACTTAATGAGAATTGTGACATCAAAATGAGAACTCTAGCCTAAAAAACCCATATTTTTTCATAAAAAACATGAAAATCAACCCTCAAATAAAAGAGTGGTGTTACTAGTAGCACCATTTTTTCAAACGGGGACAAAATTACAATAGTTTTCAAGCATGGCCTTCAAAACTCATCTAGTAGCTTAGGAAAACCTTAAAATCGACACCTAAATAAAAAATTGATGTTACATAAAACAAAATGTTTTTTTCAAAGTGTTCAAATTGTAGATAATTTGAAGTCCTTTGGAATTGTATTTTTAGCAATTGGTACCATTAAAACCAAAACCTCAAAATCAACCATCAAATAGAAAAGCATTGATACCGGTAGCACCCATTTTGAAATTGGGGTATTAAAATGGATGTTACATAAATCAAAATATTGTTTTCAAAACGTTAAAATTATAGATAATTTGAAGTCGTTTGAAATCGTATTTTTAACAATTGGTATCGTTAAAACCAAAACCTCAAAATCAACCATCACATAGAAAAGTACTGCTACCGGTAGCACCTATTTTGAAATCAGGGTATTAAAATGACACATTTGTTTAAAGTGGTAAAAGACATCATCATTACTATAAACAAAATCATAAAATCAACCCTTAAATGTTGCCTTTTTAAATCTTAGTTTATCACTCCAAGCACAAGATAATGCATAATGACATGAAAACAATACATTTAAAAATATATATTCAAAACCAAAATT
>SNQJ01S0016538.1:98728-109175 GCA_010110895.2 Picea sitchensis | reverse complement strand
TTAAATGTTCAAGTACAAGATGATTCAAAATGAAAATGTCTCCTTGGTATATATAGGAGACTAGGAGGTATAATTACAAATAATGGCCTAAAGCCGACATAATTAAAATAAAATTACTAATCTAAATTGCAACTAATGGCCTAGAGCCGACATAAATAAAATAGCATTACTAATCTAATATGCCCCAATTAAGGGGTAATGAGCCAATATTAGGGCTTAACAGCCATTGCCAAGCCCACCATTAAGTAATAGAGGATATACACCCATATTCCTACTCTAGATAGGCCTTGGGAGTCCATCTCCATGGACTATATGTATGTTCTGCCTTAAACCAAGCATGGGAATGACTGTGTCTTTGTGGTCATCGATCAATTCTCTAAGATGGAAATTTTGGCACCCTGCAAGAAGAGAATCATAGCCGAGGCCACCACCAATCTCTTCTTCACACATGTTTGGGTTCATTTTTGGATACCACAAACTATTATCTCTGATATCATGAGCACCATTTGGTCCAACCTATGGTTGATGATGGACACCAAGCTGAACAAATCAACTTCCTTCCACCCACAGACTAATGGAAAAACATAGGTAGTCAACATGATGATTGTCCATATCTTGCGAATGAATAATTCCAAATATAAACACACATGGGATGGAATCCTTCTTTATGTTAAACATAGATACACCATATCCCTCCACAACTGTATTTTCCACAACCCTTTTCAAGTGTGCTTGGGGTTCCAACCATTGAACCCCATTGACGTAGATCTTCCCATTAAATCCGCACAAGAAGAGTCCTCCCATGCTTAGACATAGGCTGATCAGGAAACCAAATTTGTTGAGTGCATCTAGAACATCCAACAACAAGTTCATGATATTATGTAGAAAGCCAATTCCAAGTACAAGAAGTGTCATGATCAACATTAGGTACCACACAAATTTCAAGTGGGAGATAAGGTATGGTTGCATTTGTAGAAATAGTGCCTCATAGGATCCCATAGAAAGATGCACCCACTCTGATATAGGACTTAAACCGTCACCAAGGCTATGGGTGATAATTATTTTGAATTAAGTATTCCTCCTTTCCTTGGATTGCACCCGATATTTAATGTGGAACTACTCCAACCATATTTTCCACCTTTCCTGAACACTTCGGATGCGGTCGAGCAGTTGGTACCTACAAAACTCAATCCTTCTTGCATTGAATATGTGATAGTTCATAAAATCATGGACAACAATACAAAGTACACCCGCCAAAAGAATATCAAACTCTATTGGGTCGTCAAAGTAGGGTAGTTTCTTCATTAGAGCAAGTGGATCACCATGAGTCAGGTTCAACAAAATTTTCCTCATGTGATGCAGGAACTTGACGCAATGGAGACCATTTATTCCTAAGGGGGGAGGAATGATCCTAGTGGATATCGATGGCCACCCACCTATTCCACTGTCTCAAAGACCAATTTCCATTTTGGCATTTTGTTTCTTAGTTTTTCGAGTCCCAAACTTCTGGGGCCGTTTTGAGGCCCTGAAAAACATTGTTTGGGCCCGCCAAAATCACACTATATGATTTAGACAGAGTGTGATGAAAACATGTGTATTCCTCAGATATTTCTTTCCAAAAATATCTCATGCGCCTAAAATAGAGATCTTATGCAAAATTTATAACCCTAAGAAGTTGATGTACTAACTCATCCCATCGAGACCCACATGACTTTTGACGCTTCATCTCCTAGGGTTATGTTTTTGGATGTTTAGGGTTTTCTCATTTAGGATTTATGTTAAAAATGCCTTTGGAGCCTCATTATAACCAACTTCTTGTGAATGAGCGTAGCCGACACATATCTTCTCACATATAATATACCATCGTTTTGGCTAGCTTGTGTGTTTTTTCATTTTACAGTATTTTGTATTTCAGATAGCAATTAATAGAATCTGAGCTTTATTGTATTACTTTGTTCCTTGCCATATCTATGTGTAATTATTTTTTATATCTCTATTATATCTCTGCCTTCATATGATTCCTAAAATATTTTGGATCAATATGTGGATTTGCTAACACTATGTGCAGATTTACGCCAATAGAATGGTGACTCAACTTGGGATTTGAGACAATCTCATGATACTTGGTTTTGGGTGTGTGATTAAATTGTTTTAATTTGTTTTTTTTTAGTTTTCTAGGTAAGTTTTACTTGTGGCGTTTTGGTTCGTGTTCACATGTAACAGGTGCTAGAAACACTTCAGGAGTCTCATAGAGCCGAGCTCACAGGTGCAGGAGAGATGCTAAGATCCAACATAGAAACAGGGGTAGTAGATACATTCACCAATTCTTTAATTGAGCCCAATATCTTCATTGACCAATTTAGGAACTGGTACATGCATCTGCAAGGGCCAATGCACTATTTTAGGTAAGTTTCCATAGGGGCCAAAAAACTCAATTTGTTTATACCTTTTTAGGTTTTTTTGCGGCTGTTTGAGTATGTTTGTGGATTGTAGTTTAATTTTAGGTATTCTTTTTGTAGGTTAAAGTAAAAAATGTAATAAATCAATATTATTGAGGAACAAACTCCCCAAGTTTTAGTGCCTTTCCCCCAAATTGATTTCTTGAGGTTAAGTTGTAGATTAGACCTATCAATTATTGTTTAGTCCTATAGTGTTTTTTTCCCATTTAATCATTAGTTCAAAAAAATAAAATAAAATAAAATGCATTTAGGTATATGCATTTCCCATTTAGTTGTAATTTTGTTATAGATGTAGTTGCATTTTACTTTTTGTTATATACTACATTTTATTTCAGATTTGCACAACCTCTTAGTGAAAAGAAAAAGGCCTCATAAGGCCCTCAGGGTGTATGGAAGTCAGTGATGGAGTGTACTTTCAAGGCACTATGTTATGTGAAGTCACTATTTTGAAACCTTGACATACCTTGTGTGTCGCATATGGGGTATCGAGGGCACACCTAGAGATTATATTGGTAGCAGTAGGATAAGATGACCTTGTGTCACACGAGTACGTGCCTGACTAGTTGTTTATTCTGCTAGTCACAAAAACAAGGCCTCATAGGGCCCCCAATTTTTACTTTCCAATAGAAGTTTATTTCCTATAGTAAATCTGATTACTTGTGAGACAAGAAATGAAATGAATTTTTGATTTTGAATTCTGAAAATTTTGCAAGTTTTTTTAGTTTTAAAAAGTAACTTAGATAGAGGGAAAAATTAGTGTTGAGTAATTTTGTTTGGTTTCTCGCATAATTAGTTATATTTCATTTTCATTGTATTTCATTCTTATTTGTTTACAAGAATTTTCATTATTAATTAGTCACACCACATATACACATAAAACACATCCTAAGAATTATGTTTGGTTCATGATGCCAAGGTTAGCCTTAAAATTAACCCCTAATTTAACACACACTTAAAAGAACTATTTAATTAGGATAGGACTCTAGGGATAGGAATCCAAATAATTCCCATTAGTCACTTACATTGAAACATAGAGGTTGAATTTTTAGGGAACCAAAATCATTTCTATTGAACATGGTCTCATTTCGTTTGGTAGCAAGAACACTCTTTCAAAGTGGATAATGCCAAAGTTTGGAACGAAGGTGTGTTTGAGACTCCTTTGTCTCTCACTACTGAAGATCCCTAGACTGATTGATTTCATATTGAAGGTAAGGTAACATGTTACATATGTCCACAAATAGGTAGCTTGGTGGCCATTCTTAGGTATCCTTACTTAGGTGGCTCTCATAAGAGGGAGGGCACCTAAGACATAGTTATATGGGCCTTTGAGATATCTCACTACCCACTTCCCCATAGATATAACTATATCTTTCATACATTCACTCGACTACACTAGGGACCTCATATTTCCCTGTTGTTAGTTAGTTTGAAGGCCCCTATCCATAAACTAGGTTTTGTTTTAGCGCTTCTAATTGATCTTCTAGGCTAGAGAATTTTCTCTTTATGGGACATAACTAATTGAGTTATGCCTTATTAATTTTTCAAGCACACTTATAACTTATTAGTGCACCACCTAATCACATAGTGTGTGTTGTTTGATTAATATTGGCTTAGTTCATCTCTTCGTTTCTGTTATCCCTTTTTTTTATCTTTTCTAGGGTGATATTTTCGTCAGGGTACCAAAAATCCCCATATGAATCAATCTTTTTTATTTCAAGGCCTTCGAATTGAGTTCCCCATGACACACATTATCTTCCCTACTCATCAAAACATGTTTCCCCACCCTAACCCATCCATGGTTTCTATATATTCTGATTCAGAACCCCCTTTCTCATTGAGGGGTGTTGGTACATCTAGTTCCAGTCCCACTTCCACCTCCTTAAGTCCTTTATTTTCACCCAACACAAGTTCCACCATGGATGAAGATAATCCTAGACCCAATGCCAATCAACCTTCTCTGCCTTTTATGGAAGTTTTAAATCTCCATGATTTGAAAAAATTGATCAATGATCCCATCCATCATGATCCCACTTGGCCCAATATGCCAAAAAAAATTTCATCTGACATACCAAAGTTTGAGGGTAAACCTGGGGACAATCCCTCTAACCATATCATGTCCTTTCATATTTGGTGTTTCTCTAACTTTATAACAGAGGATTTGATTAGGTTGAGACTTGTTCAATGTGATTTGATGGGTGTTGCTGTTAAGTGCTACATAGACCAAGTTGGTAATACCCATATAACCCATGAGTCCATATCCAATGTTTTCATCACCTTATTCCAACTCCAAGTTCACCATGACATAGGGATATAAATTTTGACCAATTTTTATGAAACCACTGTACTTGCATCTCAAATCACATCCATGAGTGGCGTAAATGATGAGGCTTATGAAAATTTGATATCAATGATTATTTCCTCATGGAATAGTTCCAGAAGTCCCTTATTCCTCCCATTTCCAAGGATGTATCCATGAATCTACCTAGGAATGAGGAATATTTTATCCAAAAATACCAACAATATTATTTGATTTATGCACAATCAAGATATCTTTATATTGTTCTCCCTGATTCTCCTCACTCTCTCTCAAGTAACTTGTCTGCACCAGGGGGATCCCATGGCCTTATTATATCTATGTCCCACACATATGCACACCCCATTCCTATCAAAACTAGTGGATATGATCACCCTTATGCTGGGGTTAACACTTCATCCCCTCAACCTTATATGAGATATTATTCAAAACATCATGGGTATCCTAATATCCCTTAGGATCCTTCTTTATCCTCATCACAATTAGGAACCAATACTTATTACCTTTCACCCCTTGCATATTCACATGTACATGGGCCTTCTTGTAACAATTCTTCTTGTAGTGGGGATAAAATGAACCCTTATTACCCCTTCCCTAGCCTACCGCTAGCTACTTCTATCCCTCTAGCATTGGTACCCTAAAACCTTTTTGGTTACCCTACACCCTCTCCACAAGGGAAAATGTACACACAAAATATTTCTCCCAAACCCCCCAATAAGAATAACAAGAAGAACAAAGGGAAGGGAAAGCAGAATAACCAAAATCATGGGAATCAGGGAAACTAGGTGTTACACACCTAAGTGTCGCATTACCAAATGTCACACTTGAGTGTCGTAAGTGTCACAAATTTCATACTACCAAATGTTGTAGATAGTTCACACACCTATGCTTTCTTTTTCCTAAAGTTTTCTATATGTTTATTAGTCATTATTCAGTCTCCTATAGTTTAGGGAGAATATTCCTCTAGGAGAATATTCTCTTCAGTTCACACTTCAGTTTGATCAGTTGAGTGGATTTTAGATGCCACATTGGGATCATCACCAAATAATGCACATTGTNAGTGGACTAGCACATTACTCATGATTCCTTTATCTTCTCCTCACTTCACTATGTTTCAGTCAGTTAACTGAAGACTAGGAGACTACTTAACTCAGACTAGGTGGAAGTTCACTCCCGTAACTTCTTGAGAGAATAGACTAGGTGGCAGTTTACTCCCATAACTATTGATGTGTGTCCATATCACTCTATACCACCACTATGGCACATTTTCTTCTCCTCTAGTGCGCATTAGTTGAGTTATAAATAGTATATCATGTGTAAATTATCATTCATTCATTTCATTAATGAGAATTCTTCCATTCTTTCTCTTCTGCTTCTCTTTTCTCATATTTTCTCTGCAAACTGTGTATGTCATTTTCTATCCAGATCTATTTTGTGTAGGTTCAACACATTTACATGGTATCAGAGTCGACAGATTGCTAGGAAAATGACACACCAGATTCTTTTTGCAGGTATTGAAGATTGAAGACAACAGAAAAATGGAATTTCCAAAAAAAATCATTCTTACATGGTAAAATTTCTTTACATGGAAAGAGAAGATGATAGTGCATCTTAGAGGTAGAGGATTATACGGTTTAACCATGGAAACATAGACCAAAACCACATCAACCATAGGAAAATCCAAGTATCTGAGTCGAATGTATGAAGAATTTGGAACTATTTACAATCTCATTTCTTCTGAACTCCTCTTTCACATATCCTCCTGTAAAACCCCCAATGAATCCTATAACACAATGGAAGGGATTTTTGGAAAATAGGACGAGATGGGGGGACACATGCTCGACGTGGAATTTCTCAATTTGGATCCAAAAACCTTTGACAATATCCAATATTTCTTTACCAAATATAAGGATTTGTTGTCGCAACTCAAGGATTTCGGGGTTGATAAATCTAAGGAGGAGAAACAAATGGTCCTCACCATTCTCTCCAAACTTGGTCCAAAATACTCAGTGTTTGTATCCATATTTCATTCAGTTAGGCTTGCCTATGGAGTCACCTGGAAGATTCCCTCTCTTGAGGTGTTTATTGAATCTTTGACACAAGAGTAGAACATGCTTATCAACACGGGAAAAATCAAAGGCCCAAAGGCGTATGCACTTACTATGCATGATGGTAGTGGTAATCAAAATTATAAATCTAAAGACAAATACAAAAGGAAATCGCATGCAAATACAAATAAGGAAGGGTACTCAAAACCCTTCAACGATGCCTCCAGATACAAAGGTGGAAATGGAAGAAAAGGGGAGAAATTCACTTACTACCATAAAGGATTCCATCCAAAATTCATATGTATGCAGAAATAGATAGATCAAATGGCCCAAATAGTTAAAAAAAACAACCTTGGAAATCACATTCCCAAGGGTGCCAAGAAGAAGAAGCCAAAAGATCAGAATCCAAAGAAAGGCAATTATAGCCATGCTTTGATTTCCATCAACTCCTCTCTAAATGCTTGGATCATAGATTCAGGTGCATCACACCAAATGGAAGCCACAAAAGAAGTATACTCTTCATTGGATGCATGCAAAGGTCCTCCTATTTTGATGGGGGACAACTATCTAGTCGAGGTCACCAACAAAGGAAGAATTGAACTCACAAACAAAATCTTTGAGAATGTGCTACACTATCCCAAACTTTTCGTCAATCTTCTCTCCATGTATCAGATGAAAAAATATGACACGAGAAATAGAGTCATATTCACACCCGATGCATTGGATATCTATGACATGAAAAACAATTTCATGGTTGCTACCAATGAGGTAAATCATTAATCCATACTCTACATTAATCCATACTCTACACATTTTCTAAATTTATTGAACTAGATTTTGCATTACTGCTTACCCATGCTGATGAAAGAAGTAGGATATGGCATGAAAGGTTTGGGAATTTGTGAGGGATGTGTTCATGTTCTACCTAACATCCACTTCTCCAAAGGGATTTGTGAGGGATGTGTTCATGGAAAACACCCTCTAGAGAAATTTGACAAAGGAAAGACTCAGAAGGATTCCTTTCCTTTAGATCTGATCCATAATGACCTCATGGGCCCTTTTCCACATCCATCAATTGGTAAAGAAAGGTACGTTCTCATTTTTTTTGATGATTTCTCATGCTTCACATGGATTTTATTTCTCGGGAAAAAATCATAGGTTTTTCAATGCCTCAAATATTTCAAATCCCTTGTTGAGACAGAGTCAGGAAAGAAAATGAAATTCCTCTGAACAAATAATGGGGGAGAGTATGTCAACCATGAGATACATAATATTTTTCATGAGGTCGAGATTCATTTGGAGCACATGGTTCCTTATACTCCGTAGAAAATCATAGTTTCTTAGAAGAAAAATAGATCTTTAAAAGAGATGGCATATTGCATGCTACATGCAAAGTCACTTCCACATAGATTATCGGCTGAAGCACTTAACTGTGCAACCTACATACAAAATATATATGCCCATATATATGTCAAGGATAAGACCCCTTACAAGGCTTGGAGTTGCCTCAAACCAGAAGTGACCCACTTCCGTATTTTCGGTTCACATGCATGGGACAGGATTGAATCCCTATGAGAAGAGGAAGGCACTTGATCCACAGAGCATAGAGTGTATATTTATTCGATATCATGACAGTGTGAAGGGATACAGACTCATTGATCTTTCCTCAGACAATCTCATCATTGAGAGAGGTTTCCAATTCGAGGAAAGTGTCTTGCTTGTACCTCAACAGCCGCATGCAAACACGTTTGTTCTTCCACCTGTCAGAGATGACAAGCATGCCCATGCCAACTATTCTTCATATGAGAGTTATGATTCATAACATTCAGATGATCTAGATATAGAGTCAGTACAGTCAGATGCAGAGTCAGTGCATACAAATGCAGATGCAAACCCAGAGCAGAGGCCCAAGTGGAAAATACTACTTTTCAGGATGCAAAATATCTTGTTTGGGATCCAACTGATACTAGTAAGACTCTATCATATTTTGAGGAGCCTCCTCTTGCACTCACTGCCACTAAATTGATGCCTCCAATGAATCTTTTCTTGGTTTAGTCTTCAGATACACAGTCTTATGGTGAGGCTGCTAGAAATCCCTTTTGGGAATCCTCCATGCAAGAGGAGTACAACTCCATCCTCGAGAACCAAACTTGGGATCTGGTTCCCATTCCTTTAGGAAGGAAATTTTTCATGTGAATATGGGTCTACAAGACCAAGAGGACATCAAATGGACAGGTTAGCAGATATAAAACCATACTAGTTTCCAAAGGCTTTTAGCAAGTTCATGGCATTGACTATGATGATACCTTCAATCGAGTAGAGAATATGGATTCCATACGTTTGGCACTTGCCATTGTGGAAACCAAGGGATGGGAAGTCCATCAGATGGATGTGAAGAATGCATTTTTTCAAGACGATCTCTCTGAGGAGATCTATATAGAGTAGCCCTAGGGATTTGTGCATGATTCATATTTGGTTTTTCGAATGAATAAGTCTCTTTATAGCCTCAAGAAGGCCCCGAGGGAATGGTATACCAAGATGAAATCATACCTATTGTCACAGAACTTTGTATGTTGTAATTCAGAACCGAATGTTTACATGCTCAGGACGGTTGATTCACTTCTACTCCTAGTTTTGTATGTTGATGATTTAATGATCACCAGTTGCTCGACTTCAACGATTGCTACAATCAAGAGGATTCTACATCATAGGTTCTTGATGACGAAAACGAGTCTGCTACATTTCTTCCTTGGACTCAAGATCAGTAAGGATGCATCATGCATCAAATTGTCTCAGGCCAAGTATGCACGATATCTCCTTGAGACATTTCACATGACACACTGTAAGTCTTCCCCAACTCCTTTCCTATCATGAGTCAGTCTTGAGGATGGTAGGGAGACTCCACTGGTGGACAACACACTGTAATAAAAATATTGGGGAGATTGTTGTATCTCACACAATCCATACCAGACCTCTCCTATGTAGTTGGAGCAGTGTCCAGGTTCATGTAGGAGTCGCATGAGCTACATTGGAAGGATGCAAAGTGTATCCTTCAATACGTATAGAGAACCATCACCTTTGGGATTCACTATGCATTAAACTCTACATTGGACCTCATCGTGTTCACTGATTCTGACTAGGATGGTGATAGCATTGATCACAAGTCCACATCTAGTTACTCACTCAGTCTTGGTTACGGGCCTATCTGTTTATCGAGAAAGAAGCATGATGTTATTTCTCTATCTTCAGATGAGGCATAGTACAGAGGGGTATTTAAAATAACCATTCAATATATGTGGCTACAAAATTTTCTCATGGAGTTGGGCATTCAGTTTCATCGTCCGATCGTCATCTGGTGTGACAAATAGAGCACTTTAAAGTTATGCATAAATATGGTTCAGAGGCAGTGGATGAAGCATAGCGAGATCCACATGCACTACATCCAGGACTTATTACACAAGGGGATCATCGACCTATAGTTCTATCCTTCAGTAGAACATACTGCATACATCTTCACCAAGACCTTCACTGAGCATAAGTTCCATTCTCTACGCAGTCGTCTTGGAGTGAAGGACACAATTTCGTAGAAATTGTGAGTTCTTCTTTTTACATACATTTTACTTTGA
>SNQJ01S0016538.1:87270-98582 GCA_010110895.2 Picea sitchensis | reverse complement strand
CTAACATGGACTCATTTCCGAGACCCATTCTTTATTTTCACCGTAGTGATGTTCAGGGGGGTGTTGGTGATACTTCACACACACCTAGGACTTATTTTTCCTAAATATTTCCCTATGTTTATTAGTCATTATTTAGTCTCCTATAGGTTAGGGACAATATTCCTCTAAGAGAATATTCTCTTCAGTTCATACTTCAGTTTGATCAGTTGAGTGGGGTCTAGATGCCACATTGGGATAATCACCATATAGCATTGGGATAATCACCAACTAATGTGCATTGTCCTTGGGATTATCAATATACTAGTGCATTACTCATGATTCCCTGATCTCCTCCTCACTTCACTCTATTTTAGTCAGTTAACTGAAGATGGAGAGACTAGTTAACAAAGACTAGGTGGCAATTCACTCCCATAACTTCCTGAGAAACTAGACTAGGTGGCAGTTTACTCCCTTAACTGTTGGTGTGTTTCCAGATCACTCTAGACCATCACTATGGTGCATTGGATTCTCTTCTAGTGCACATTAGTTGAGTTATACAGAGTATATCATGTGTAAATTATTATTCATTCATTTGGTTAATGATAATTCTTCCATTCTTTCTCTCTTGCTTCTCTTTTCTCATATTTTCTCTGAAAACTATGTATGTCATTTGCTAGCTAGATCTATTCTATGTAAGTTCAACACATTTATAGAAAATTCCACACTTAAGTGTTGCATCCATTACATACATAAGTGTCTCACTTTACAAGTTTCACATATAAGTGTCACAACTTCATCACCATGAAAAAGTGTATGTCATAATCTCTAGACAAGTTGGAAGGGAAACCTATTATTTGGAGGTCGAAATACTACCTTTTTCCTTGATATTTTGGCCTTAGTTTAGATTCATCTCCCCCTGCGCATACAAAATGACGGAGAAACCCTTATCATCACTCCCCAAGAGTTTCTTAGGGAGAAATAATCCCTTATTCATTGCCCTGTGCACAATTATGGGGGAGTGATGAAGTGTTGGCATGTTTATAGGCAGGTTTGCTTGTCATTGATGGTAAGATTAGAGTATGCAACGATGACAAAACATGGACAACATAATTCCGGGAGGAGAAGCATCAGTGATCTTTGGATCCCATTGAGAATTCCCGATGAATGTCAGATATGAGCCCGAGGTCTGACCGACATTGGATCCAGGAGAACCTGAACGTTCTTTAAAGAGCAAGGTGAAGCGTGGTTACGAAATCCTGAAGGTAGGAGGACAGTTTCAGATACCGGGAGTTGGAAGAGTCGAGACTCTTCATCATCAGGAGTCCCAGAATTGTGAAATGCGAAACACCAAAATCTCGAAAGCAGGAGGACAGTTTCATATACCGGGAGTTGGAAGAGTCAAGACTCTTCATCATCAGGAGTCTCATAATCGTGAAATGCGAAACGCCGAAATCCTGAAAGAATGAGGAAAGTTTTGGATACTGGGAGTTGGAAGAGTCGAGACTCTTCATCATCAGGAGTCCCAGAATCACAAAATGCGAAATTTCAAAATCTCAAAAGCAGGAGGACAGTTTCAGATACCAGGAGTTGGAAGAGTCGAGACTCTTCATCATCAGGAGTCTCGGATTCACGAAATGAGAAACACCGAAATCCCAAAAGCAGGAGGACAATTTCAGATACCGAGAGTTGGAAGTGTCGAAACACTTCATCATAGAAATACTGAAATGCCGAAATCCTAAAACAGGCACATCAACAAAGAATTTCACAGACCGGGAAATAACTCCATTTCGGAGTTTTGGATGCCGGGAGATGGAGAAGTCAAGACCCGAGACTCTTCATCACAGGAGTCCCGAAGTGCCGAAACGCGAAATTGTGAAATGAAGTCATGAATAAGGCTTAGTCACCACCAGTGGTCACATAGTCGAAGAGTTGTAGGGAAGAGCTCGAAGAGATAAGCTCCTTTTTCAGAGTTTTGGGGATCGAGAGTTGGAAGAGTCAGAGTGACTCACAATAAATTTGCGAAACACGAAATTGCTAAATTCAATTTCGAATAAGGCTGTGGTCAAAGCCAGTGGTCACATCTATGGAAGATGGAGGAAGGAGCTAGTGAAACCAAGCTCCATTTCGGCGATCGCGACTTGGAGTGTCGAGACACTTGATCACACAAATGTTGAATTGTCGAATGCCGAAATGGCGAAATGGAGAAATGTCTATGTAGCCGGTGGTCACCATTGCTGGTCATGTAAGTAGAAGGAACTAGCATAGTTAGGCCCCATCTCAAGGTTCACACTGTAACTGCTAGAAACCACTGATGGTTTCTGCCAGAGAACTCAAAGAGACTTCTGTATGATTTCCAGAGAAGCTGAAGAGTCTCAAGGAATTTGCTAGTGGAATGAAGACTGGTCATAGAGACAATTGACAGAGGGAAGAGTGTTGAAGCTTGTAACTACAACAGAGAGGTTGAGCTTGACTGTAATAGAGAAGATGAAGAGTCTCGACTGCTAGAGAGGTTAAGGAATCTAGGCATAACACCCAATGATGATGGACGCATGGGTTTAACTGCTAGAGAAGTTGAAGAGTTACAATGATGATCATGCAGAACACTCGACATGGAGAGAGAATGCACAAGGTGCACAAAGACTGTAAGTATGTAGAATAGAGAAGAGATGGGGGTTTCTATAGTCGAGAGCGATTCAGGCATGTAGAAGGAGGAGGGTGCAACAACTGAAATACAGAGAAGAGGAATGGTGCACTGAATGGAGATGGTGTACAAAGCATAAAAGGCAGAAGCACAGAAAGCACAAGGATGTGTGCAGCAAGATAGTTAGACAATAAAGGAAGGCCGAGGTGCTCTTATAGAGAAAAACAGAAGATCAGAAAACACAAGAAGATGAAAATAGAGAGACACTGATACAGGAGAGCAGAGAAGCATAGAAGAACAGTGATAATCCTAGTAAGCCAATGATAAATATTGTATCACTGTGATAAATTTATATATATAGCAAACTTTATATTTCAGGGAGGTAGGGAGGTGCTAGGGAGGATTGTTGTCCTCAGAGGTTCAAGTGGGTGCTTGAACATAGGGAGTTTTAGCTTCCTTCTAGTGGGTGCTAGAGAAACCAGGGAGTTGGTGCCTCCTTCTAGTGGGTTCTAGAGAAACACAAGGAGTTGGTGCTTCCTTCTAGTTGATGCTAGAGAAATCAGAGATTTGGTGCTCTCAACAAGTAGCAGCTTTCAAAATAGAGGTTGTAGCCTCATTATGAGTTGGTGCTCATAAGTATGATAATGTATAGAATGTAAAGAATACTTATCATATAAATAATAAGAGGTTTTTACCCTTTATGGGTTTGCTCAGGAAAGATCTGTCTCTGTGTATCCCTTATGTGTGAATGATGTTGAATGTTCTATTGCTTACTTCCTTGCATTATTGTGATTGTCATTGAGTGCTTTGTAAATAATTTAAAATACGCATAATTGTTTAAGCAAGGTAACAACTGATTCACTCCCCCCCTCTCAGTTGTCCAACATGAAGTAGTTGCACCCATCATGCCTTGTTTTTTGAGGTTGTTTTCGAAAGTTTTCAGTTGGTTGAAAGATTGGTTCAAGCTATCATATATTCAAGACTAGGTCAATATTGTTGGTTCAAAAAAATCCTCATTTGACCACATCCTCTCCTTAAAACTATACTATGGTTGTGATGCCTCAATGCCTATATAATGGAGGCCATGCTTGAGTGAAAAGGAGGGATAGAATTGAGAGCATCATACTTATGACTTTGTGAGTTTCAAGGGGTTGGAAATGAGAGCTTAGAGGAGTTGTTGCAACATCAATATTGATATTGTAAGTGTTTCATTATTGTTTACTTTCCATTATTACATAAGTTGGCCTATTCCTCTCATGCCTATATGTTCACTTTATGCATGTCTATTGTCATCTAATTCATCATATATAGATATGTTTCTACTTAACAATATAGTGTAGAAGAAGGAGGTTTCAGTTTGTTCCATGAATGACTTTTCTTGTGCCAGGAGTTTGGACATAAAGATGAAGGTGTTGGAATATTCACCAATACTAAGAGGGGGGGTGAATCAATATTGAGAAATTTGTACCAATTTCAATCACAACATTAACTTATCAATGATTCCATTCAATTATAATTGCATTTAACATATCTTAAACATATAACCATAAACAATGTATCACATCATACACAAAGACACAATACAACAATATTTTACGTGGAAACCCAAATGGGACAAAAACACAAAATGATTTCTTATATATCAAAGATTACATTCATAGGAAGCACCAACTTCCAAATTCTCCAGCACCAAATAGAAGGAGGCTCCAACCCCCTATTTACAGTCTCCAAACTGAAGAAGGCTACAACTCCTTGAATTCTCCAGATTCAATTGGAAGGAGGCTCTAATCCCCTGATTTATAATATCCAACCCGAAGGAATCTCCAACTCCTGGTATTCTCTAGCTCCAACTAGAAGGAGGCTATGATCCCCTTATTTATAGGCTCCAACTTGAAGGATGCTCCAAGTCCCTATATTATCTAAATCCATCTGGAAGGAGGCTACAAACCCATTTCCTTTCCCTTTTCATCCACCCTGAAATATAAGTGTAGACTCAACCTCTCAATGACATTGTCACTGATAATCAACCTGTCACTGATAATAAACTTGTCACTATCATCATCCAACTTGTCACTCTCCCTATCATCGATATTGATACCCTATCATCAATAACATTATCAATAAGACCAGATCCACTATCATAAATCATACACCAAAACTATCCCTAATATGTGCATAAAATCATATGATAAGATATGTGTTCCATATCATCAATGTAACAAGCATGTGCCATATCCATAAACCATGTGCCACGATATGCCTCAAACATGTGCCATAACATCCATCAACCATGTACCAATATGTGTACCATAACATCCATCAACCATGTACCAATATGTGCCTCAAACATGTAAACATATACCAAAGTAAATATCAAAATGTGTTCCCAATATCCAAGATGCTCCTCAAACCATATGCCAAAAGCATGCCTTAAGCATTTTCCAAACCATCCAAGATACACCTTAAGAATATACCATAACCATAAAAATAGAACACATAGAAAGAATAAATTTATCCATGTAACAACCTATTGTATGTCATCATAGACCTGCAGACCTTCCTCAACTTCTTCAACAAAAGGAAAACATCTTCATTTGACTTTACTTCAGTCTCGTGTGACTAGTTTTTGGATTAGTCACAAACCCTAAATTTCAACAAGAATAACTCCATAACTGTAATGAATAAATGTCTAAAACTTGTACCCAATCATTTTTAATATATTCCATGAAATTCCTCAAAGTTTCACTCCTTCAATCATCCCTGAAAAGGAGTTATAGAGAAAATGGAAGACCTTGTTGAATTCTGGCCTATTCTGGAGAGCAAACTTGTAGAGCATGTCACACACTAAATATTTGATATCTGGTTCTGAAACACGCAAAAAACATACTGCGAGATGTAGTATTTCCCATTCAATTGGTCTCATATAATTTTGATCCTCTATGAATATGTTATGACTATTTTCTCAGAACACCTATTTGAGACTAGTTTCAGGACTAGTCAAAAACCCTATCTTCCATAGAGTGTATCTCCAAAAATACAACGACCTAGAAGATGAAAATTTTACCACAAGTTATATGATATGTATTATCAACATACTCCACATTTCACTGTTTGAATCATTCTAGAAAACAAGTTATAGATAAAATGGTAAGATCACCTTTAAATAACATACCTTAGAACACATCATCACAAGACTTCATCCTCCCTTAGAATTTCTCTCTTCTTCAGTTCATATTCCCTCTGAAAATCACCTTATATATCCTTGGTTAAATCAAATAAAAATAACTTGAGTTGATGTAAAAATTGAACTCCTAGGTGCCCTATTTATACTAGATCTGACACCCTCTTTTTAGGGATGACTTGACCCAAATAAAAATTAATTTAATTTTTAATGATTATTCCATTGGGGTCGACTTTACCAAAAATATCCTTAATATTTATTTTAATATTCATTGCAATGGGGCCGACTTGTAACTTTTTGTTTGCAACAACTTTTCTTCTTTTAATTAATTTGGGGCCAACTTGTCACTTCTTGTTACAACTATTTAGGGCTTCTCAACCATACTTCCAGTCTTCCATCTTCAAGAGGCCATATCTCTTCAACCGTGAGGAACCACATGGTGTAACACCTACCATTGGAAATGGAATGATGAGGAATATCCATATATGAGAGTTTTGAATTCATTATTGGATCCCATCGTACTCTTTTTCCTCAAACAACTTCGGGATTCATGACCACATCTTTGGGATTCTTGTAGACTTCTTCAAAGCATCTTCCCGTGAGGGCCATGCTTAATGTTACGCCATAAGGGGACCACTTTGGAGACTTCTTCAAATACACCCATCAATTATATATTCTTCCAAACTTTTTTGGGGGCTTCTTCTAAGGTTGAATAAGGTTTACATCAATGACAACCAACTATCCAACAATCTCCCCCCTTGGCATTGATGGAAACACTCATACTCCACCTGTGACCAATGATCCTGATTTTTTTCTCCTTATGTTTCTCTCCCCCTTTGACATCAATTGAAAAGGGTAACTCTCTTTGGTGTTTCTCCCCCTATCTTCAATCTTCTGATATTTCTCTTCTAATCTTCCTCTTCCCTTTTTATATCAATAGCAAAGAGTGTCTCCCCCTAATAGTATACCTTCTCTGAATAGTCTCTCTCTGTCTTCATGCACTCCCCCTGTCTTCATGCCTCTGTTATTTCTCTTTTTCTTTCTCTTATCCTTTGACATTAAGGGTAACTGCCTCTAACGATTTCTCCCCCATTGTCTTCTTTTTCAATATGTCGTGTAGATCAATGTGGGGATTCATGTATATTCTTTCTTTCCTCTCTTTCGATTCTATTTTTCTATTGATGCTTCATGTTATTGTAATCTAATGATGTATATGAAAAGCATTCATGTTAATATTCATTCATTACTTGGATTCAATTTTTCAAGGCTTATCTTCTTCATTGAACTGACATCAATGACATAAACAACCAACACTATTCTCTTGATAGTATAACTCTTCCTGATGGTTTTTCTCTGTCAATAGGATTTAATTCTGAGTCATATGCTTTACAACGAGTCCATCTTCCTTTCTGTAATTACTTCTGAGCTCATGCTTTCATCCACTACATTTATGTACCTTCTCTAATTTATGTCAAGTATTGTCTTCTAGACCTGCCACATATCTCATGAATTCATTTCTGTCCATGTGTCACAAAAAAATCCATGAATCAACTACACACAATGTTGACCCATATGTCACTTTAATCTTCTAAAGATTTCTTCCACTTTGTTGTAACTTATCACTACATATTACTGCTTCTCAATCTATTTGCAAATCAATATCTACATGTATGAAACAATCTGTATTGAATATGTCCCTGCTTGAATACATGCTTGAAATATTTCATACAATTATGAATCTTTTCCTCAAAAGTGTCAATGATATTCTTCGTAAATTCCAGTTGACTTTTTCATACTTGCATGGAGACGTGTTCTTGAAAAACTGCTTCTTAATCAACCACTCTATCATTCATAATCCATCTTCCCAAAATATACAAACAAACACTTCATATTGCTTGAAATATAGTTCTATGATCTGCAATAGCTATTGCCTAGACTCCCCCTCTTCAACATTCATATTTACTGGGAGTAACCAAGTTGGATGGCTTAGAAAAATGGATGAATCCACTTTGATGTGGAGTCATCGTTGGCATCTTCCTCTTTACCTGTAGATTCATCATGATTTCGCACCATTGTGAATACTGAGAGTATGATTTCTGGGAGTACTTCATTCACTTTCTCTTTATTCACCTATTCTTCGTTCACCTTCACTTTTATTTCTTTCTTATTTCTCCAAACCTTCTTGTTCCTAATGGAGGTATCCATCATGCTTCTACAATAACTAACTATGTGTCCACAGTTTTTGCATTTGTAACATTCAATGTTTTCAGGGGCCACATAAACATTACTTGCTTGAACATTTCTTCCATAGCTCTACAATCTACACCTTTATGTCCAAAGTTATTACACGTAAAACAATAACCATAAAAGAATGTTTGATACCTGGGACTAAATGATATTCCTTGTGATGTAATCCTTCTGAATTCATGCCTTGGATGATCATGATCTTGTCTTCTGTTGTTTCCTTCACAATGATTGAAGATTCTTTGATACCTGGAGATAGAAGGTCTTCTTTGAAATACATCTCTTCTACATTCATTCATCTTTGAATCTTGTTGTCCATGGTTCCTTCCTTTGAGAACGCCTGCATAATTCTTATCCTTATCTTCATTCTTGTTTTCCGGTAACCTGTAACTCTTCTCTTCAACTTTCATTATTGGTTGTGTGGAGTTTCCTCTCTCTTTGACTTTCTTGCTGGGATTGGTATTTACATATTCTTTACATGATTTATCACCAGTGTATCCAATACCTATTTTATTTAATAGTGAACATTTACAACAGATAATATCTTCCAGTACTTGAGAGCTCTTCAAGTTATTGTTGAGTTTGTCAACTTCAACCCTTAATGTAACAACTTCTTCAATCTCCTCACAATCTTCTTCCTTCTTTATCATCTGGATATTCATAACTTCTTCCGTTCTCTTTTCTTCTTCAAGTTGGGTCTTCAAGGAGATGATTTCTTCTTCAAATCTTCATTTTTGTTGACTAAATTCCACTTCAAGCTTATTTAAGTCTTTATATTTTTCCTTAACATGACTTGTCAAGATTTATTTTCTCTTCTCTGCTTTCTTTCTTTTTTATACAATTTCATCTTCCAAACACTGCTTTTCTTTCAATTGATCCTTGAGAGTTTCTTCAATCACTTTGGCTTCTTCCAGGTGAGATTTTAGATTTATGAAAAAATGTTTGACTTCTTCAGAACCTTCCTTTAGCTTGATCAACTCTTCCTTGATAGAATTGTTTTCCTTCCTTTCTTTTCTTAGATCACTTAAAGCACTAATTAGTTCACACTCGAAATCTATTATGCCTTCTTCATAATCTTCTTTTGGATCTATCTGACATGATGAGCATCTTTCCTCTCGTTCATTCTCAATATCTTCTTTATCTTGATCAACATATTATGGCTCTATGATAAGAGGAGTTTCCTTATAGTAGAGATTATATATCTTATCCCAAATCTCTTTGGCTGATGAACATTGTCCCACTTTTTCTTTTACAATACATTGTTATTTTTTTTGTTTCTTTTCAATTCCTTCTTAGTTTAAGTCTTTGGTTTCTTTGAAGCAATGTATCCTGTAACAACTGATTGCCAAACATAAAATCCATGTGACTTTAAAAATGTTTTTATTCTTATATTCCACATCTCATAATGTTGACCATAATGAAAATCAAATATTGGTATTCCATTATCTGTGTATCTATTATCCATGATCTACCTTCCATCGGTTAGAATGATTCTTAAAGGGCCTACTCTGATACCAATTGTTGGAATATTCACAAATACTGAGAGGGGGGGTGAATCAATATTGAACACTTTTCACTAATTTCAATCACAACATTAACTTATCAATGAATCCATTCACTTATGATTGCATTTAACATATCATGAAAATATAACCATAAACAATGCATCACATCATACACAGATATATAGTACACCCATGTTTTATGTGGAAACCCAAATGGGAGAAAAACACATAATTCTTTCTTACATATCAAATATTACATTCATAGGAAGCACCAACTTCCAAATTCTCCAACACCAAGTAGAAGGAGGCTCCAACCCCCTATTTAAAGGCTCTAACTTGCATAAAGCTACAACTTCTTGAATTCTCCAGCTCCAATTAGAAGGAGGATCCAACCCTTTGATTTATAGGATCCAACATGAAGGAATATACAACTCCCTATATTTTCTAGATCCAACTCGAAGGAGGCTATGACCCCCTTTCCTTTCCCCTTCCTTCCACCCTGAATTATAAGTGTAGAATCAACCTGTCACTAACACTATCATTGATAATAAACCTGTCACTGGTAATCACTATCCTCGATAATCAACCTATCACTATCATCATCCAACCTATCATTGTCCTTGTCACTGATACTGATACCTCATCATCAATAAGAATAGATCCAGTCACATAAATCATACACCAAGACCATCACCAATATCTGCATCAAATCATATTCTAATACATGTGTTCCATATCATCCATGTAACAAGCATGTGCCATATCCATAAACCATGTGCCAATATATGCCTTAAACATGTGCCATAACATCCATAAACCATGTACAAATATGTGTACTATAAGATCCATCAACCATGTACCAATATGTGCCTCAAACATGTAAACATATACCAAAGTACATCTCCAACTATGTGCCCAATATCCAAGCTGCTCCTCAAACCATATGCCAAAATCATGCGTTAAGCATGCACCAAACCATCCAAGATATGCCTTAAGCATATACCATAAAATCAAAATGGAACACATAGAAATCATACCTTCAGTCATGTAGCAACTGGGTGTATGTGATCACATAGCTTTAGACCTTCCTCAACTTCTTTAACAAAATGATAACATCTTCATTTGACTTTACTTCAGTCTCGTGGGATTAGTTTTTGGATTAGTCACAAACCCTAACTTTCAACAAGAATAAATCCATACCTGTAATGAATAAAGGTATGAAACTTGTACTCAATCTTATTTAATATCTTCTCTGAAATTCCTCCAAGTTTCACTCCTTGAATTTTCCTTAAAAAAGATTTATAGTGAAAATGGAAGACCTTGCTAAATTCTGGACTATTCTGAAGAGTGGACTTGTAGAGCATGCCACACAATGAATATTTGATATGTGGTTATGAAACTCACACAAAACATACTAATTTTTTTTCCAGAGTTTGTACTTAAGGCTAGAAAGTACAGGGTCTAGGCATCTGAAAGTGGTGTGAAAGATAAAAAAGGGGGAGGATCAACCTTTAGGAAAGGAAGCTAAGGCTGATTTCTAGGTTGCCTCTGTCTCACTTCCAAAAGTTCCTAGATGTTTATATCCCGTTCAATGGTGGCCCATGAACGTTCTAGTTCTACCCGGGTGGTGGTTGTTTTGTTGGAAGATTGGTTGTTGTCATTGATGTCAACCCTAGTCATGGGTTTTGGACCACAAGATTGATGAAGTTATTTGGACATGAAGGAAAATTCACATGCAGATACAACACCCATGGATGGATAG
>SNQJ01S0016538.1:49393-71140 GCA_010110895.2 Picea sitchensis | reverse complement strand
TCTTCATGTCTAGGATGTATATGTTGTTCAGTCTTCTTGTTGCAGTTGCAAGTAATCTTCCTGAGTCATTTTCTCTGATTTTACATTTTCGGGATTCAAACGTAAGAGTGTATCCTTGATCACATATTTGCTGACACTGAGGATATTATGCTTCAGATATTCAACCAATAGGACTTTTCCTACTTTTACATTTTCACTTCCAAGATTTACAATTCCTTTTCCAAGTATTTTGGTAGATTAGTCATCTCTAAATGAAACATTTCCACCCTTTTTCTTTAGGCTAACAAATTTTCTTTGATATCCGGTCATATGAGATGAGCACCCACTGTCTATGAACCATTCGTATTCTTCTTTGCATTCTTTAGCGACCAATGTTGTTTGACAGTTTTCATTTTTTGTAATTTCTTTCCTTTTCCATGTTGTAGTTGGTATACAAACATTTGGCATACGATTATCTTCCTTCATCTCTTTGCAATATCATGCTTTGTGACCAATATTATTGCACTTGTAACATACAATATTTTGATCCATTAATGAGTCAAATGAATTATAATTTTTGTTGACAGGTTTGTTATTCCAGAGTTTGTACTCAAGGCTTGAGAGTATAAAGTCTAGGCATCCAAAATGAGGGTCTAGGATATAAAGAAGAAGAAAATGACTCTTTTAAAAGGAAAATGAGCTATGGTTGATTTATGAGTTGTCTTTGTCTAGATTTCAATTGTTCCTGGACATTGATGTCTTGCTCAATGGCCGCCCATGAGTGTTCAAGTTCAACCCGGGTGGTGGTAGTTTTTAAGATAGTATTGAAAAGGTTTAAGGTGATACTGGTCTAATCTGTGAGACCGGGTTCAATATTAGGCTATCTCATAACTGGTACAGTCATGGAGGAAAAAGTTTTCAAGGATTGGTTGCTTCCTTTTAGATTGTATGAGAAAATTTCCCGAATCTTGAATTAATAGTGTAGAAAAATCAAAGGTTGTTTCCCGTATATGAGTTAAAATGAAAACCATGCGTGGAATGAAAGAAAACATAAAGCTGTGGAACAATGTGAGGCTTCGATCAAGGAAGAATATCACACTATGACAAAGGAAGAAAAATATAAGGAAAAACTTTAGTGAAGCATCAGATATAACAGTCTAAGTCATTCACAGGTCTTGTAAGTGCTGATAGCCGATACAGAGGAAAAACTGTAAACGATTAGATCACTAAAAATTCCACCACCACAATAGAAGTTGTACTAAATTGAATCTATGCACTCATCAAAGATACATAAGAAATGAAGTTAGATATGAAATAACAGAGGAGAACATAACTCAAACTTAACAGGGTTTGGAATCTCCGACTTGCATTTGTATTAATTTTGGCAAAATGAAGAACTTTTCTGCTACAATCGACAAAAACAAAATCCCTTGGTATCACTTTCAAAATTGTGTTTATACAAGAAAAACATCAACCCTAGATGGTTGGTAGTCTCCTAATCTCCTCTGTGCTAATGGTTACAAAATATAGAATTTGAACCGTTTTGCTCGGTTACTTTTTCTTTTCTAACAATTGGACAAAAACGAGCATACATGCATTATTTCATCATTTATTTGAAGCACTTCCTTTGCTCAGTCCCAAACACACGACGCACCTGTCCACAAATTGAATCAAAATTCTGGAAGGCTCTGACGTATTCTTTGCTTCAAACACATATAACTTCCTCTGAATTTGGAACAGCTCGTCTTCAATCTTTCCCTTGCCAAACCTTGTTGACTGCAACTGTAGATTTATCTTTATTAACCACTTATCTATTTGGGCGATGTCGAGCTGTTTCAATTTTGAAATATTGAGTTGGACTTCATTCCAACTCTCCTTGATATGCAGTTGATGCCTTACAACATTTATCTATCCTAATACCCCAGGACAATCACCTTTACCAATGCCCAGTGTTTTTGTGTCTAGCTGATCAAATACTTCTTCACATTCTCTCTTAACTTCTCTTGCCATTTTCCTTCTTTCGACAATATTAGTCTCCCATGTCTTTAACATGATGTCTCCCCTAATTCGTACATCTACAGTCATCTTTGGGATTGCTGGTACTTCCTCTCTGGACAAAAACAACACTACCTTTTGAAAAGCAACATGAGCTGTTGTGGCCTCTTTTTACTTTAAAACAATGTTATCTAGTGAGTGGCTTATTTCCAAGAAGTAGTTTTGGACGATTTCTATTTTGGAAATCACGTCATGTTGTTATGCTTGTAGTTTCTCATGCACCTCTAGTACTTGGGCTTGAAATGTTGTTATATTCACGAATTTTCCTTCAATAGACTTTAACTCAACCCGTAGTTGTCTCACTAATTCTTCCTAAAGAATAACCTGTACTTGACTTATTTGCATCTGCTTTTTTTCTTCATCTAAACTAGATTTCAACAATTGCATTTCCTGTTTGTCAACAGTCCTGGCGTTTTCAACTCTTTGATTTACCTACTCTTGAATATTATTTTCTCTATGCCTTATTTGGTCCTGTAGCTGAGCTATCATTTGATTTTTCTACTTCATCCTTGTCTTCAAAGAATCATCTGAGAATAAATTGGTAGTTTCCAAGGCTCCCATAAAGCCTGCTACTTCTGTGGCGAAGTCTTCCTCTTCTAGGTTTTGCCCATCTACGAGCACTCTTTGTTTCTTCACCATTGTGCCTTCTCTCAGATGCATTTCCTTTTTTAATGCTTCCTTCCTCTTCTTACTGAAAAAGTATTCAAAGGAGGGTATCTCTTCTCTAGATATAGGAGTAAGGTCACTTGCATATATGACTTGCAGAAAGGGGTTTCCGAAAGTTGACTATATAGGAGTTAATGATGCAATAGGGTTTCCCTGAAGATTGAGTTTCTCCTGCATTTTTGGGGATATCAACATGGATAGTCTATGATGAAGGTGGAATTGTTTGATTCAAATTTGAAGGAGTCTCAAATTTAGAACTTGTTTCAGACCCTGGATTCTTTGATTGCGAAGTTTCTGCCTTTTGTGAAGATGCTTTAGTCTCCTTCAGGTTTTCTTTTGCATTCTCTTTATCATGAGCCTCTGATTCGAAACCTGGGGGAGTATTTTCTTGAGATAGGGGAGGGGTTTTTGATTCTCCCTATAGTATCTTCGGAAAACCAATTCTCTCGTACTTTTGGAAAGTTAGAAAGCTGGTTTGTAGGTCGGGTGATAATGCCTGAACTTTGTCTAATACTTTTTCATAGGTCCTGGCTCCCTTGAACATGTCATCGCAGGGAGAAACCTCATGTTCGTACATTTTCATGTTTCAGTGAGTAAGGTGATTTCCTAAAACTTGATAAGGGTCATGTTTTCTGAGTTCAAGGTCTACTAATTTGATGTCATCCAATCCTGCAACTTCAACCTTGGAATGACCAAAGTTAAGCAGTGAACACTTCCCAATCTATATAGGAAAAAGTGGCCATAACTTCTTCTGAGATGCTTTCAATTCAGTGTCATTGCCACCTGTTACTATTTGGTAGGCCACCTCCCTGCACACCAGTCTGTCAAGGAGGAATTTTGGAAGTAGGCGAGGAGGAATCGAGCACCAAAAAACCCTGACATAGGAGAAACCCTCTTCTATAAACCAATCTGCAATCGCCTTGAGGTTTTCCACAATTGACTCTAAAATACGTGGGGGTGCATAACCATACAAAATTTGGTGCAAAGGTATCACCATGTAGTGAAATATTTCATAAAATAAGTCTTTAACATTCTCCTCCCATAGCTTAGAATGATAAACATGAATGGGCTCCTCACAGGTTGGGTTCCAGATCCATCTCATCAAAGGGAATGGAGTCATGTAACAAACCGCATCCATAATATAGGTGGACATGTAAAAATATGTAGGTCGGCCTTTTGACTTATTTTTTTGGTACTCTGCAACCTCACTAGCTAGATTGTCGGATAAAAATTTTCCCCAGTTAAAACTGTAACCCTTGGCTACTTCGTGTATAAGTGGCACCCATTCTGCCAAAAAATGGGTAGGGATCTTCCTCCCGAAGAGTCTACATAGCATCAGGGCTATATAAACCATGTATTTGTTTAACGAAGATGTGGCATAGATGCCATGGGTATCGACTCTAAACCTTGTTGGAATTCCCCACCGGTCTTTGATTATATTTGGATATGTTTGATCGAATTTTGTGCACTCCTTTCTTTGAATTTTTTCTATGAATTCGACATTATAAATGTATTTAGAAGTAGGGGGTAGTTTGTACATTACTTGGATGTGCTCGGGTATGAACGAGTCGACGATGACCCCTTGGCTGTTTTGAATTCTCCTTGTCAGAACACCGATTTTCTCTAAAGCCCAACATACCATGTCATTATACGGCATGAGTATCGGTCGTGTGGCTATTTTGTGTAGCTCAGACTCGGCTATGTCTTTGATTTTATTTTCAGTCCTTTCATTCCCGAAATCATCGGGGCAATTCCTAATCTCATAGTCCAAACTCTCAAAAATCTGCTTCCAAGATTTGATTGAATCCACAACATGTGGCGTAGTGTTTGATACCACATCTCCATCCGGATTTGAGCTTCCACCTGCTTCTTCACTCTTCTTAGGCGCTTTTTTGGGTGACATGGTGTCTGTGCTAAGTGAAAACCTATTGCAGAGAAGAAATTCATGAGCTCTTCTGAATATAACTCACTCCTAGTCTGAAAGTAAGAATGAAATTTAAAATAACAAACCTTTATTTACCTTTAACTCATCTTAAATTTATCGTACCAATGCAGGTGATAAGAATTAAATTATTTAATGGAGATGGTACACCTAGAGATACACACTCTATGTTCAAAATATCTTCATTAATCCGTTATAGAGACTGCCACATATTGACGATTCAAAACTGGGATTTCAAAAGGAATGTAATCAAGAACTCCCAAATGGCAAAATACGAAACGTTATTTAACAATCCTTAATCCCGTTTTAAAATTAAAATAATCTGTGTTTAAGCGCTTAATTCTTTCAGGATTTCATGTTTCAGAGTTTCGAACATCGTGTCCCCAAGAGGTATGATACAAGTGAATCCCGAATAGAGAAACTGCGATGGGATGTATTTAGGTGCTAACCACTTGTTTTAACCCTTTAATTAATCACGATTGGAGGTTAATCTTTACTTTTCTTAGACTGGAGTATCAGGACTCTGATGGCTCTTTAACGAAAGAAATCCCAAATCACAACATCACGATGGGATTTATTTTCATTAAACCTTCTTACTTCTTAAATAACATAGCATTAGCCTTTAATAACTTCGCGACTTCAGGAATCGGGGTTTAAGGAGACTCAGGGTTGACTCTTTGATTTCCTAAATTACGACTGATTAACGATCTGTTAATTGCATTTAAAACTTAATTAATCATGATTAAAAAAGTATTTTGTGAAAGTGCACCGGGACTTGAAAAGTTGTTCAAGTTTGAGATGGCCAAAAAAGGAACATGTGAAAGGCTTAGAAGGCCATTAAAACCTTTTCGAGACTTTGGTACCGGGAATTTGGAGTTGCGATCAGTGTGAATAGATGAACTCCAAAAACTGATTTTCCTGAAAGACCTTTTGACTTCTTTTTTGAGCTAAGGGAGGCTCCATAATTAGGAAAAAAGGAGGTTTGGACTTAGAGAAGAAAAAATAAACTTTGTTTCAACAAGTTCTACGGACATTTCCATATCTACTATTTTTACCATTCATGTAGCTTGCATACTTATGCCTTTAATTGATTCTACAGTTGATTGCCTTGTGTCCAAAATTTCCACAAGTATAACAATGCTCAAGAAAGAAATTTTGATACCTGGGAGTAAGTGATCTTCTTTGTGGTGTGGTCCATATGGGTTCACAATATATTCTTCTGTAGTTTCCTTCATAATGATTGCTTTCATACCTGATGGGAGACGATCTTCTTGATGTCTCATTCCTTCTGAATTCTAGTCTTCTATCTTGTTGTTCAACTTGTTTTGGAGTGTTGGTTTCATCATTTTCATCTTCCTTCTCTTGTTTTGTTGTCTTCAAATTGTCATTTTATCCTAGTCCTATCTTGTCATTTGGAGATATTTGATTGCTAAGGATCTCATCTAATTTTTCAGTTCTTTTTTCAAACTTCTTCAACTTTTCTATTATCAATAGTAGCTCCCCTTTTGTGTGATCCAATTCTTCTTTCAATTTATCATAATCTTCTAATTGTTCCTTCCATCTATCAATGGTATTTCAAGATTGTAATTCTCTTCTTCACAACTACTCAATTCACCTTTTAGTATTATTTTTGTGTTTCTAAGCTTGCTATTTTCAGTTTCAACATGCTTCAACTTTTCAAGATTCTCATCTTCTTCTTCACTCTTTGCATCATCTTTGTATCCCCAAAAGGAATCAAGGTTGGTTTCTTCATCTGAATCTTCTTCAGAAATGATTTCTTCTTCTTTAGAATTCTTGTGATCATCATCCAGGGGTTCTTGGGTTATGAAGAGGACTTCTCCTCCATCATTATCTTCTTCATCACTCTCATCTAAGGAGATGCCATCATCCTTGGAGTAGAATATCTTTTTATTGTTGAGACTTCTCTTTTTATAGTAGCAGTTTTCAACATTATGTCCTATTCTACCACAATTAAATAATTTGAGAGGAGACTTACCTTTGTATCTTCCACTTCCCTTCTGGAACCTTCTTAAGAAATTTTCTATTTCTTCACCAAGGTCGTTATCCTTGTCTTTTGTCTTCTTTATGGCTTTAAAGGCTGCTTCATTGTTTGGCTGGTCACTTTCTGTACCTGTTCTCATTTCATATGCTATAAGAGACCCATGTGATTCATCCATTGTCATTTTGGTCAAGTCCCTAGTTTCTTCAATGGCGGAGACCTTGGCATCATACTTCAAGAGAAGTGAACTCAACACTTTTTGTAAAACCAAGGATTCATTGAGTTGTTCACCTAATCCTCCGATAGAATTAACAACTTCATTAACTCTAAGAAAATATGTTGCAATATCTTCCTTTTCATTCATCTTCAAATTTTCAAATTCTTCTCTATGTCATTGAATCTTGACTTGCTTAAATTTTGGATCACCTTCATAGATACTCTTGAGTTTGTCCCATGCCTCTTTAGCAGTGCTGCAGGCCATCACTTTGCTGGAAATGGTTGGTGCCAATGCTGCTAGAATAACATGTCTTGCTTTTGAATTACAACTCATAAGCTTCTTGTCATTTGGATCGGTTGGAGCATTATTTGGGATTACATAGTCATTTACTACTAAGTACCAAATGTCTACTCCCAAATATGTTAGGTAAGTTTTCAATATATCACTCTAGTATGCATAATTTATTCCATCAAATCTTTGAATCCCATTTGAAATGTGCTCATGGTCATCCATCTTTGCTCAAGATTTTCCTTCTAGTGGTTAAACTGTTCTGAAGGCAACCTGCTTTGATACCAATTGTTGATACTAAGAGGGGGGTGAATCAGTATCAAGTACAATTTAAAAAAAAAATCCACTTATACTTAAACCATTCAGTTATATCCAATGAGGAATGAACAATAGTATAAGAGTTACACCAATACACCACAATACACCATGCGCAATATATGAGAAATAATCAATAGTTATTGTTCAAGGGAAGTAATGACCTCCAAAGGTAGCTACAACTTCCAAATGTAAAGGGATGGATAAACCTCCAAGAGGAATATACAATCCTCAAATATCAAGAGAGAGTTTAACTCTCCATCCTTGCCCCTTCCTTCCACCCAAGAATATATGAGAGATAATAAAACTTTACATTAAATCATCACCATCAACTAACCATCACATAGATCCCAATAATGCTTCCTGAGACTTCTTCAACTTCTGTAATTATTCAATTCTTGGAATAATCTGATCCTTTAGATAATATTACTCAATGTATTCTTTAAAAATCCTCCAAGTTTCACTCCTTGAATCCTCCCCAAAAATAAGTTATAGAAAGAATGGTAGACTTTATTCAATTTTGGTTTATTCAGGAGAGATAACTTGTATAGAATTCCCCACACTCATTATTTAACATAATATTCTAAACCTTGAACACAAGAAACTACTGTCCGTAATATTTCCAATGAAATTGGTCCCACTTCATTTGGATTCTCTATGAAGAAGTTATGATTGTTTTACCCGAAACACTTGTTTATTGACTAGCTTCAGGACAAGTAAAAAATGTTGTCTTCCACAGAGTGTATATTCATAATTATAGAGAATCAAGAGCTGAAACGTTTACCACAGGTACCTTGATATGTCTTCTCAATACCATAGCAATTTCACCATCTAAAGCATTCTAGAAAAAACGTTATAGCGAAAATGGTAAGATGACCTGTAAATAACATACCTTAGAACACATCACCAAAAGACTTCATCCTCCCTTAAAATACGACCTTATTTACTTATGATTTCCTATGAAATTCGACTTGTGTATCAAATGAATGTATAATGATATTTATTTATACCATTTATGTCACTTCCTTTTAACATTAGGGCCGACCTGACACTTTCTTATTTTGTAATT
This sequence comes from Picea sitchensis, assembly GCA_010110895.2. Classification (NCBI taxonomy): domain Eukaryota; kingdom Viridiplantae; phylum Streptophyta; class Pinopsida; order Pinales; family Pinaceae; genus Picea; species Picea sitchensis. Next base: position 62,610 of record SNQJ01S0016538.1, on the reverse strand, counting down.
CTTTTCTTTAATTATCTTCAGGGCCTACACGTACTTCCTGCTTCAATTCACTTTGTCATATTCAAAAAATGATTTCTCCTCAACCATGAGTATCCACGTGACATTCCACCTACCACCGGAAACAACATGATGTATACTATCCATCATTGGGTTTTGTTTTTTCATGTACATTGTACTTCATGTCCAAATACCTTCATCAATCTTGTAGTCCAAAACCAATGACTAGGGTTGACATCAATCACAACAACCAATCTTCCAACATTCTTTCAACTGGATTCTAGCTTGTAGATTTTCCTTTTTCAATTTTTCATTCTCATCTCTTGCCTCTTTCAGTTGCTTTCTGATATTTTTGAAGGTGGGATTTATTTCCTTAGGAGGAGACTTTATTTCAATGATTTATGTAGGCACTTTATGATATTTGTCTTTAGATGTTTGTTGAACTGGCGCTTCAGATGTATTTTCTTCCACAGGGGCATGCTATCTTGTTGATTCTCTTGTAAATGGTCTTCTAGGCTTAGCTGGTTTAACAATAGGTGGGCTAAAAGACAATTTCTTTCCCTTTAACTTTCTTTCTTTAATAGTATATGCCTCCATAGGTGAAGGATTTTCCATATGATAAATATATTCAGTAGAAGGATGTGTAGGATCTTTAGCTATCTTGACAGTTGGCTCTGATGGTTATCCTCCTGAACTACCTTCCTCTTTTTTCTTGATTCAGTATGCACAACCTTCTCAACAAAGGTAGGGGTTGTATTTTTTGTTTGTGGAGTGTTAACAACATCCCACTGAAAGCCTGATGCATTCAAGAAAGTATCCCAATAACTATCAATATTTTTGAACTCCACACCAACACCTTAATGAGTCCAAAATGAATGACACTTCTCTCTATCATATTGGATTTGGCTTGTACCTTATTTTATATCTTTCCATGCCTTCTCTTAAGTAAAAGGGAAGATTATTTTTTTTTTTCCAGTGAAATGAATCAATAATATAATATTGTACTGATAAACCATATTAAATATGCCCTCACATGTAAAGTACCTCTGTATAACCCTGATCATGTTATCAAAGTATTCCAACATATGATTTCTAGGTACTCCTTTGAATAAGTTGTCTTCTTGATATTCTGACTTTGGTACATCTTTAGAAAAGTCAGATTTCAAAGATATAGCTTTGAACCATATTCCCCCTTGAATTGGTATCTCTTTTGCTGTGGAAATGGATTGTTCTGTAACTTCAAACTCAAGTGTGTCATCTTTTGTCTTTACTCCATTGAATTTCAATGCAAATTGTTTGGCCACTTTAGGGTGTCCTTTCTGCATTTTTTCACAAAACGCTAGGCAACCTACTCTCTAAAAGGATTCTTTGAAAAGTGGATTTGAATTAATGAGTTGCAGGTGATGGGGTTCAACTCTAACAATCTCCCCTCCTTTATGGACTTTCGTCATTTGTTGAGCTTCCATGTCAAGCCCAATAAGAGTAAAACCTCTATGATAACCACTACTAATAGACTGTGTGATGAAACCTGGTGAATTTAGGGTTTTGATACAAGTAGGGTTTATAAAAGGACAATAATGCAGAGACTAAAATGTAACTGGAGCTAGAAGATTGGATACAATGATGACAACTTGAGGTTGAATGAAGTCTCAAATAACAATATTTTGAAATAATTGTGTAAAACAGAGAGTTTGCAGCGTTAACTCGGTTTGCAGTAGGTGGTTTTTTACTAGAGTTTAATCAAAGAAATTGCAGTTTACAGGGATAAGATATGAGCTAATATTTGAGTGAAATGGAGGTATCTAGATGTTGAGTGAAGGAGAATTATGCTTATGGTTTCATATTATGTATGAAACAGGAGATTCATAGCGTTAACCAGTTTTCAACATCTATAATTATGTAGTAACTAGGTTTCTTAATTGACTGTAATGGTTTCAAAATGATGGAATTTTAGTATCAAGGATTGATACTTGGCATACAATGTTTACCTATTGCTGCAGGAAGTTGAATCATCAACCCTAACTCAGTGCTAGTCGCTACAGGAAAGTTGGCAGCGCTAACATCTTGCAACAACACAATCTACAATGATAGATAGTCTGCAACAACTATCTTTGCAAATGAAAATAACATGAAAATGGTCAAACCTTCCTTTTGAAATCAAATTTTGGAAAATATGATGATGACATGGAACTGAAAAAGAGAATCCACCAAGTGCCACGTTTCCGAAATCCTGATGATGTACAATTTTGCACATGAGGTGATTTTTGAAATGTTGCAAACTTCTAGGAGAGTTTGCAGCAAATGATATTTTGACAAGTGACTCAACACTTAAATTTTTAAGTGGATATTTAAAACCTCTTGTACACCTTTGTGGAAAAAACACTTGATGATGACCTTCAAACTATGCAGATATGACCAATACCTCCCCTCTTTACCAATGATGACAAACACCATCATGACATCAAGACTTTTGTAACTGTACTCTAATCAACATTCTAGACCTAAGAGAAAATCAAAATCATGATTTATTTGACATGAGACATGACTCAAAACCTTTGAGAACAATACCCTATGATTTAAACCTACAAGCTTAAAAAAATGACTCATATAAGAAGGACTGATCACATGACTGACAAAGACTAATGGTTTCCTTCTAAGATCAAACTTAAGAAAATTTTAAAAGAGAGAGAAAACCTTGACTCCTGTACATCCTATGTGTTAACACATCATATGAGAGGATTATCTCCTTTGATAATGACAATGTTGAACGTTTTTTATTATCACCTTCAATGGCTTTTCAAATTCTAGTGTCCATCAAGAATGCCATGATTCATAGATGCATTATTGCTGAAGGAGAATCCACACATTTAATGTCAAAACAAGTTTGGAAGAATTTAGGCTCTCTAGAACTCATCCCATCTAAAATATCCCTTCATGTTTATGATGGTTGGCCCTCTCAAACTGGATGGATTTATCAGAACTATCCCATATAATTGGGAGGGAAGGAAGTGTGCATTGACATTGAATTTATAGATTCCCCTTTGGTCTGTAATATCCTTATAGGTTGAAGATTCATGTATGCCATGAAGGTCATTGCATCCTCAGTATTTCCTAAAATAATATCCCCCCATAACATAAATATGGTCACCATTGATTAGTTGAAGTTCCATGATCCCTAAGAACAACTTCATTCTGAACACATGGTGTCTTCCTTGGGTGGAATCCAAATAGTTCCTTCTTTCAAACATTAGCTTTGGTGTCTACAAAGACTCGACATTACTTGGTGCATATTATGGACCTTTCCTTACAGTTACCCACCCCATTTCATCAAATGTATGTATGATGTCATCATCACATGGATTAGTAGGACCACATATGCACCTATCGATCGAAACATCAATCCTGACATATTTAATGCCATGACCAGTGGGGAAACCTCATCCTCATTACCCCTTTAGCAAATTCTCTCTCTTATTTCCACATTCGAGAATAATAAGTACCCATGTCACGACCACATTGAATATTCCTAACATTACATTAGGGATCCCAGTTTGGTACTTGGATCCCCCTCCCACTCCTCTTCCATCCTCTAGGACAAATCCATTTTTGGACTTAACTCACATTCAACCAATACCAATGACCCATGTAGCCCCTAAAGCACCTATGCAGGCCCCGTCTCAACAAAAACAGGATGGGAAAAGAATTGACAAAGGGGAAAATACAAAAATAAAGGGGTCACAAACAATCCTAAACAATCCATGGCCACCTATAACATGGAATCCAAGGCCATACCTCCAGGTTCCTTATGCGATATCCCTGGCCACACTATTTACAATATTGATAATATAGAAGCTATCCCTTCCACACTAGTTATGCACATTACTCTCCCTAATTCATCAACTAAGCATTGTTAAGTATTTTTGCATAATGACCCACGTTCTTTGTGTGATACCTATGGCCATTATTCTCAGAATTGTATGAAACTACCCTAGTTTTGTGATGTACTTGAGGTGATTTGTTAGTTTTATTACACAAGATAGGAACATCCAACCCAAATAGTAGAGGACCTCACTCTTAAGCATGAAAAAATTTCCCAAGCCAATTGTCAACCAATCATTGAGATTGTCCCCCCTAAATTGAAAATCGATGAGGATTCCATGAAAATGATCTACTTGTCAACTTCCATGGGATCAAAATTGTTAGATAATATTCATTTCTCCATAGGTGTACATCATAGCATCCCTAGCATGCCACATGTACCTTTGGTCTCAATATTGGTGGAATCCTCTTCCACTAGTATTTCATCTACCTCTCTAGTTGCAGTGTATGTGAACAATGTCTATTTTTCTTATGGAATTGATAATGGGTTCACGTCCCCGTCCCTCACTACTTCACTTGATCATGTTGTTTCTCACATTCATGTCTTTCATTTTGATGAATACATCATTGAGTCCCCCACTACGCCAGATTACTTGTGGGATGATATGCACCATCATTCCTACTTTCTACCTCAACAACCTCATCCTACTGACTAGTATGTTATTGAATCAAAAGAATTTATCCCTCATAGGCAAGTCAAATGGTTAAAAAATCCTATCTCAACCCCTCATGCATTTGAAAAAATTAATGTGGCCAAAATTTCACCTACCATTATTGTGAACATATTTGATAACCCTAATGTTGAAGAAGACATCCTCTTGGGGGAAATTTGTTCCCCCAAAGAGGTTGATACCCTCAAATCCCTCTTCCAAGAGTTCTGTGATATATTTTCTTGGTATTATTTTGATATGTCTGGCTTAGATCCTTCCGATGTCGAACATCACATAGGTAAATGGCTAGATGCCATTCCCATTTGTTAGAATCAAAGGCCTATCCACCCCAAATTACCCCCCACCATAAAAGATGAAATTGATGCATTGCATGGGCCATGAGGCCCTATCATTGATGGATGAATTCTTGGACTATGACCAGATCTGTATTCACCCATGAGACCAATATGAAAATGGACGTCATCATTCCCTGGGGTACCTTTGCATACAAAGTTATTCCATTCAGATTAAGAACTATCGGAACCAACTTCCAACATTCCATGTCATATTGTTTTCATGACTTTTCCCATATCATTCTTGCTTATCTAGATGACCTCACCATTTTTTCCAAGAAAAGGTCACAACACTTAGAAGACTTGCGAACACTCTTCCTTTGGTTTCACCAGTAGAACATACAAACAAACCCCCTCAAGTGTGTCTTCTGTGTGCCTTCCAGTTGGATTTTTGGATTCATTGTATCCAAATATGACATCACTTTTGATCCTATGAAGGTTCAATCCATTTTGAAACTTCTTCCCCCTCACAATTTACACCAATTACAGAGCCTACAGGGGAAACCCAACATTTTACATCGATTTGTCCCAGACTATGCCACCACTTTCCATGGGTTATTACGATTATTAGATTTTGATATCCCATTTGTATGGAATTATCATGCTCAAAAAGGTATTTTATTTGATAAAAAGGGCCCTCATCTTAGCACCTTTGATCATTACCTCTGACATTGAAAAGGACTTTACCCTCTACATTTCCACTTCACACTTTACTATTGTCAGAGTCTTAGTTTAGGATAGGCTTGTTGTATTTGAGCATGCCATTTACTATGTGATAAACAACCTATATGGATCCTATTTTTCCTATTTTCATGACAAAAAGCAGGACTTGGCTATTGTATTCTATATTTATAACTTGTGTCATTACATGTTGATGTAAAAAACCAAGGTTATCACCAACTCCAACCAGATGTCCTTCCTATTGAGCTAGCGGGTCATCAATTGGAAGTATTCTCGATGGATCATCATCCTCTAGGAGTTCAACTTAGATTTTTTTATCACTAAGAGTAAAAAATCCTTATCCCTCACTGAGATCATTTATGAATTCCCCACTGGTGCACCCGAAACTCCCTCTAATAATGGTCTTCCAAATGAACACTTGTTTGACATATCTATCTATGATCCTTGGTATGGAGACATCCTCACTTACTTGAAAACCTAGAAGTTTTCACCCCACTTGACCTACAACAACTGATGAAATATTCGACACAAATCTCCTTGCTATATCATCATAGGATATGCTATTTATCATTGAGGAGTTGACACCTTGTTGCATCGTTATCTCACCCATGAGGAAGTGGAGAAGGTATTGAATTCTTGCCACAATAGTGCTTGTGGTGGCCACCTTTTGAGGATGCACACTCCCCAAAAAATCGTGCGTGCAAGATATTTCTGGCATACTCTCTTCGCTGACTATACACAAGATTTTAAACATTGTACTAGTTGTCAACTCTTTGTCCACAAGGCATACACCCCACCAGCCTTGTTTCACCCTATTATTGTCGCGAGTCCATTTTGTAAATGGTTCATTAACTTCATGAAGTCTAACACACCTTTTTCCAATGGTTGTAAATACATTATTATGTATGTCACTTATTTCACTAAATGTCTTGAAGCCATGCCAATGCTCAACAATACTATGGCTACTAAATATTATTTTTTCTTTAACTATGTAATTGCTCGATTTGGTGTCCCAAAGAAATTGGTCTCTAACCATGGAAAAAACTTTGAGGATCAAATATGGGATGAGTTTGCATCCATGTTGGGTTTCAAGCATCAATGCTCTTCCTCCTATTATCTACAAGGGAATGGCCAAGTTGAGGACATCAATAAAATCCTCAAAACCATGCTTCAACATTGATAAGCACAAAACCAATTGGAACCACATTCTCTTCCCTGCCTTTTGGGCCTATAGGATTTATGCTAAAAATTCTGTAGGATTCACTCCCTTTCATCTTGTATAGAGTGAGGAAGCATTACTACAAATTGAGTGCCAAATCCCCTCCCTTCATCTATCCATTGAAATTATCCTTGACTCTACTCTCTTAGAGAAGACACTGGTAATGTTGGAGCATGCCAATAAATACTATTGGTTTGTGATACAAACCATCGAAGAAGCTAAAAAGTGCACCAAAGCCCAATACAATAAAAAAAATCCACCCTCGTGTTTTTCATGACGGTGATCTAGTCTCGATGTATGACCAAGCCCGTGACATCTTGGGTTGGGAAAAATTTGATCCATTATGGAGGGGCCCTTACATTGTCAAACAATGTCTGGGTAAGTGGGCATACCTTCTCTAGGTCATAAAGGAGAGCTTCTCCATAACCCTTGTAATGAAATCTACCTTAATAAATTCTACCCTTGATAGTTTTTTTTCTGGAGTTCATGTGCATATTGTACATAGAATTAGATAGTCTTTTTATCCCTTTCTGTATAGCCTGCATCTCATCAATTTTCTTCTTTTATCTTTTAGATGGACCCTTAATATTGTTTCTACATTGGTTATGTTGATGGTGTGATTTGTTATTCTTGGAGTATATCCTTGATAGCTTGGGCCCTTTACACCCCATGCATACCCTTGTCCACTCCAGCGGTGTTTGCATTAGATCTTCCACCAACAACTAGACCAAATATGATGATATGATTGGTTTGTTAGCTTATTGCCTTGACCATCACATCTGCCACCTTCATATTTTTATTTATTCCCAACTTCTCATCATGCCATTAAACAATATTTTTCATGTGCATAAACCTATCATCTTTAGAAAATATCTATGAGTTAAAATTTTGGTGCATTCATCTGGATCAATTTAAATTAAGCATGTTCCTAGAAGTCAAAATAGTTTTTCAAACACCATTGCAAATAATATTCCAGATTGACATTTAGTAAATACATACATAAGGATATAAAAATTTGCATCTATCTAATCTAGTGTGCATAAGCATTTGTACATAATTCATTGGAAATCACACAACTGCATACATAATACATCATGTATATATATCAATCATAACATAAAAAATAAGACACGATATAGTTTTGTATCTATTTGAGTCCACTACTCTACATACATCCAACATGCCCATAGCATGCTAAATACATCAAAACTCGGGGGCATGAAATCCACCCATCTTACTCATCCTCATTAGAAGGATGTGTTGAGGGGGATGGATTCCCTTTTCTCAATAGGAGGGATTAAACCCAAGGATGAGGCCCAATTAGACTCCTCCTTTTTTGGTATGGAATAATCCTATGGGTTAATGGTCTGGAAACCATTCTATGGGCTTTAAGAGTTATTAAATTCACTTCATTTGTTTCTCTTTCTATTTTATGGGTTGGTTTTTCTTTCTGTGTAAAGGGGAATTACTAAAGCGCTAAAGAGAACTACCCTAGGGGTTAACCTCCATGGTAAGGCACAATACCAATTATGTGAGGCTTCATAGAAACAATTCTAAGAATCAATCACTAAAGGAAAGAAGAAAGACATGTGAGAATGAACATATATTATTTCTATTAAAGATAACATATCAATATGGAATAAAAGGATAACTAACTTATATACTTCCAAGAAATAATTCCAAGCAAGATCTAGTTGAGTTTTTATCTAACATGTATGTAAGTATTAAGCTGTAAGTTTGTTAGTAATCATGAATTAATTTTATTAGTAAGTATTAAAATAGTTATAAGATTTTTTTTTATTTTTTTTTTTGTGTGTGTGTGTGTGTGCATGCATATAAGGATAATAGATACATTCGACTCTGCGTCACCATACGATGACGAACATGAAACCTGCAAGTAATGACACATAAGAAATAAGACGCACATATACATCTTCCCACAATGAACAACGATCAGCTGACAGAATAAAAGATTGACTACCCACCCGTCCTACCCTGCAATGGTTCGGACCTCCAAGACACATAAGCAACGCTCAAGCCCAGTTTCCTATCGATTTTAACTATTTAAGGTCTCAGGGCTAGCGACTGTTCTGAGGAACATGGAGGTGTCTACAACCTGCCCGACACAAGAAGACCATGACTTCTAAGATAAAGACAAAACTTAACCATCGAGAATTGAAACAACATGAATATCTACAATTAGGGCATTTCACGATAGTGCGTCATTACTTACTCGCCACTACTATTATTGCAAGGAAGGCAGTATGTATAAACAATGAGACATTGAAAACAGGTATAGCAATAAGTAATTAACAAGACGATTAAATAACCCTAGATATAGCCAAAACCCGGTTATTTAATTTTAAGGCAAGGGCCCTAGTGAACCACAATCTCTCATCAAATTTCTCACTATGCTAGTGTCGTATTGCCTTGAAAGTGTAACTTTAATCAATTTAGAAGACATCGACAATTAATATAACCAGTAAGGCATTGTCATGACAATAATACCACTGTTAATATAATGGCTAAGAAGATTATCTATATTAAGGCTAAAGAATTAGTGAGACATTATTAACTCTTAAATTCATTAAATTACTCACCACTCAAGGTCATTAAGAAGATACTATTCTCCCTTCTTATACCCATTTAATGAGATATTAATTCCCCAAAGCAAATCTATCCATAACCCCTTTTATTAATATAATACATCCCAAGGGTCTTGAACATTCCCCTCTTCTCGGTAATAGGTTATAATTACAGGAAACCAAATTTACATGAACGCTGGTAAGTTGCCCCAAAAAAAATAAATCTAAGGGATCTCAATAACACCATTCCTTAAATTAGGGATAACATCTGGGTAGGCCTAAATTCCTTAGTGTGCAATATCATAAGATTAAAATAGATCAACACGATGCTGAGCGAGGAGGGATTAAATGAGGGAGATTAACACTTTCATACCCTAATTTACAAGGTGATTTAAAATAATAATCTTACATGGTAATTTAAAATAATAATAATAATAATCGTATAACTATCTTTTCATGGCATCAAATATCATTTAAACCGAAACCTAAAATAATATGAATCTTTCCATTTATATGACTCTCCTTTTAATGCATTGGTTAAATGTTTTCCATTCAATTTCTATAATTAAATTTGATTGAGTTATTAAATTCAATTTGATTGAATTATTAAATTCGTGTTTGATAATTAATTTGCACATAATTATCATAATTAATTTACACATAATTATGTAGCTAGGTGATTATGACACTACGATAAAGTTTATTAGCCTTTTAAAAAAATCATTATATCAACCATATTGATTCTCTTAAATGTAAAAATAATGTTTTATAAATAATGTCTCTTGATATATAAGATTATGGATGATTTGCAGACCTTCAAGCATCTCGCACAGGTAACGGTTTTAAAGGTTATGGTGCAGGAATGTCTTCCATGAGGAACACATAGTCAGAGCACAAAGATGTCGGGATAAAAATTAAAAAAAGTAAAACGCTAAAAGTGCGGGATTACAAGATTAAGGAATAATAATGGTACGACATAAACTATTAAAGAATACTAAAAGGGATTTAATTGACTGCTAAATAGCTGAATCACTGCAGAATTGCCAGGAGGGGATTACCAGGTTGTCAGCGAGGTCCGGGGAGACAACTCACGAATGTCATAGGAGAAATCAACCACGCCTCTCGTTTCAGTCGCTGTACGCAAATCTGGCAGTGCTGTACACACGTTCTGGGGCAAGTCACCCAGTCCAACATGACGTATGGTTGAAGGGGAATGAAGAGCTAAGGAAGATAACGCTGTGGAAGGGGATGGAGCACAGGCGATTTGACAGTGGCAGAGGCGATTTGAAAAAAAAGGGTTAAGGGAGGTGGAGTGCACACCGGATTCCCTCCTAAACAGTAAATCAAACAACTATAGGCCCAAACGAAAATCTAGAAATGCCCAGCGAATCTCAACACCCCAAAATTCCAAGTTCGAAGTTTAGATTCCCAATATAACAACGGTAACTTAACTGCCAGAATGGTGTTTGAATCACTGTGCATACTATGAGAGAAAAACCAGTATGAAAACAATGGAACTATGAATCACTGTGCACAGTTAAAAGACAACCAAAATTTATATGAAATCGTTGTTCATCCAGTTTCCTATTCTGTGTGAAGTATATCGTTTCAATGTATTTAAATATCTGGAGGTTCACAGTAAGATTTACATTCGTGTATAAGTCTATATCTAGTTTGATTTCTTTTTATTGGTACGAGATGAGATAAACACATTAATTATATATATCAACAGATATCAGTCCGTTGCAAAAATATATGCAGGAAGATCACCCTCGACTATGCACATATACATATATACCCCTCGCTTCTACTATCCGCTCTGAGATACTATTTCGATATAGACCAATGTTACTTATTTCATTTCACCGTGGCGTATATATGTTGTATAAATCCAGGTTCTTCCTTTTGTTCAATGAACCTAAATGCAATATTCAAATGAAAAACGTCAAGTAAAAACCTAGATTCCATGGAAAGACAGTAAAACAAAAATCAATATTGATTCTATATATGGTTGTTGTTAAATCACCACAAGATCACTTGTAATTATCACAAATTTGCAGCAATAATCAAAACAAAACAATCCACTGGAGTAAGCAAATAAAGAACAACCATTCAGCCCAACAATAACCAATATCTATTGAGATTAAACATTCATCCATCTAGATTACCATTACACAAGAAATCTAATCATAACCTAAAGCATTCTACTCTGCAAATCAAAGAGCATACCGTTGCCTTAACTCCCACCTCGAATGATGACCGCGCTCCATGCCGCTCCTGCTCACTGACTGTAGAGACTACACCGGTACCTCCCAGCCAATCGCTAGGGGTACTCTGCTTCCCCCTTAGCCCCCCGAGCCACAAAGGGGTCACACAAACTCCAGAAGGTAAGTCTAGCTTCCCATCTCGCCTCGCAAGGCCGATCTACCACTCCTAATCGAGCTGAGAAAGTCCCAACTCCTCACAAGCAATCAGTCAAGTCACAATTCGGCAGCGTAACGTTACGCTAACCGCCGATACCTTTCTTACTCATCTCCTTTTTCTTTTATAGAGTTTTGAGACCCACCAAATTTCCTAAATCACAATTAATTTAAGTTTTAATAAAAATAATTTTAATTATTCTCCATCGCACAAGTGTTGTCCATCCCCCTCTTTTCTCCATTAATTATTTTCTTTAATTTATTAATTGCCTCAATTCCCTCACCCACCTAGAAATGCTCCTAAAATTACTCTTAGGTGTTCCTAGATCCCCTTACATGTTTTAAATACTTTCCTAAGAAAAAGATGTTACTAAATTGGCCCAGATTAGCAGGTTCTTAATTTTAGATTCCTTACTAAGTTGACCATGCTTTTTACCATAAGTTCCCATCTTTCGATTTTTATTAAAGCCCAAAATGGCAGTTGTGTTATTAAATCTTTCCCATTTATTATTTATTTAATATTTTTTTGTTCTTTCACAAGTTAGGAATAATTTCATTTTTTTGAAATTTTAACACCATTAGTTTTAATTAAATTCTTATTCTCGTCATTTACCCCAAGAATTTCATGAAGGCCAAACTATTACTTAAGTGGGTTTTTCTTTAAAAAGTTATTTTTATTCTAGGGTATTTTCTTAAGGTTAGACTAAACTTTACCCTAGAAAAGTTTTAGACTTAGGACTTAGATTCTGAATTGGGCGACACTTGGTTAGGGAAGTTGTTTAAGGATTTATTAAGGAGTTATTGTCTTAGGGATATTTAGGTTTGTTTCCTTCATCAACATCATTGCGACGTGCCCTTCAGGATGCACCACGTGCTCCAAGGGTGCCACTTGCCTCATTCGTTTCCTTTGCGTGACATGCCCTTCAGGATGCACCACGTGCTCCAAGGGTGCCACTCGGTTCTTGTGTTTCTTTTGTGCGACGTGCCCTTCAGGATGCACCACGGGCTCCAAGGGTGTCACTCGCCAACTTGACTGATTGGTAGAAATCTATAACCCCTGGAGTCAACACTCTGCCAGGTGAACTTGTGGGAGACTAAGGGCTCTAAGGAATAAGGCCCCCGCCTTATTGCATGCCCCTTAGAATCCTCGTGAGCGAATGTCACAGTCAACCCTCATGGCATCATGGATCCTCTTGAACTAGGTAATCATTAACCTACAGTTCGAGCCACGGTGGGAGTGCTAGTAGGTTGTGGCAGGGTTGTTGTCCACACCTCTCCCTCAACCTCTTTGGAAATTGTGTGTGGGCCCTTTAATCCATATGTGACTCTGGTTGACAAGCTATCGTCAGCCTGCATCATCAACAATCGTGTCAGAACATGTCAACATCATATCATCAAATCAATGAATATCATAGTAAATACATCAACCCAAA
>SNQJ01S0016538.1:34294-45143 GCA_010110895.2 Picea sitchensis | reverse complement strand
ATGCCTCGGTGGCGGCGCCATCTGGGGCGCAAAAGAACTCAGGAAATTTAACCTTCTCGGGTTCACGGTGAATGCTACCTGTAACGGCCAGTGCATGCGGTGGAACCTCAGCGGCTGTCGGTGCCCTGGCCTCATCTCTGTCCAATCGGCTAATCATAGCCTCAGAAATGCGCTGGAAGGATCTCATCATCCCAACCATATCGCCTACCGCTATCTACTCCTGTCCGAGAACATGCTCGCCTCCCTGGGGGTTAGACCCCTCAGGCGTGGATGCTACTGGAGGCGTCACGCCTTCTCCTCTAGCACCCAATCAACTCGATCAGCAGCAGTATAATCAATCTAATCATGTCAATGAAAGCCGTAGCAAATCCCAAGCCGCATGTCGAACCGGCTCTGATACCATATGTAACGCTCCTCCTTGTTACGCTGATAACCTCTTATAACAAGTGCAATTTTTTTTTATTTTTTTTTTGTGTGTGTGTGTTCGCATGAATACAAGGATAATAGATACATGCGACTCTGCGTCACCATACGATGATGAACATGAAACCTGCAAGTAATGACACATAAGAACTAAGACGCACATATACATCTTTCCACAATGAACAACGATCAGCTGACAGAATAAAATATTGACTACCCGCCCGTCCTACCCTACAATGGTTAGGACCTCCAAGACACATAAGCAATGCTCAAGCCCAGGTTCCCATCGATTTTAACCATTTAAGGTCTCAGGGCTGGCGACTGTTCTGAGGAACATGGAGGTGTCTACAACCTGCCCGACACAAGAAGACCATGACTTCTAAGCTAAAGACAAAACTTAACCATCGAGAATTGCAACAACACAGATATCTACAATTAGGGCATTTCACGATAGTGCGTCATTACTTACTCGCTACTACTATTATTGCAAGGAAGGTAGTATGTATAAACAATGAGACATTGAAAACAGGTATAGCAATAAGTAATTAACAAGACGATTAAATAACCCTAGATATAGCCAAAAACCGGTTATTTAATTTTAAGGCAAGGGCCCTAGTGAACCACAATCTCTTATCAAATTTCTCACTATGCTAGTGCCGTATTGCCTTGAAAGTGTAACTTTAATCAATTTACAGGACATCGAAAATTAATATAACCAGTAAGGCATTGTCATGACAATAATACCACTGTTAATATAATGCCTAACAAGATTATCTATATTAAGGCTAAAGCATTAGTGAGACATTATTAACTCTTAAATTCATTAAATTACTCACCACTCAAGGTCATTAAGAAGCTATTATTCTCCCTTCTTATACCCATTTAATGAGATATTAATTCCCCAAAGCAAGTCTAGCCATAACCCCTTTTATTAATATAATACATCCCAAGGGTCTTGAACATTCCCCTCTTCTCGGTAATAGGTTATAATTACAGGAAACCAAATTTACATGAATACTGGTAAGTTGCCCCCAAAAAAATAAATCTAAGGGATCTCGATAACACCATTCCTTAAATTAGGGATAGCATCCAGGTAGGCCTGAATTCCTTAGTGCGAAATATCATAAGATTAAAATAGATCAACACGATGCTGAGTGAGGAGGGATTAAATGAGGGAGATTAACACTTTCATACCCTAATTTACAAGGTGATTTAAAATAATAATCTTACATGGTAATTTAAAAAATAAAAAAATAAAAGTAAATCTTATAACTATCTTTTCATGGAATCAAATATCATTTAAACCAAAACCTAAAATAATATGAATCTTTCCATTTATATGACTCTCCTTTTAATGCATTGGTTAAATGTTTTCCATTCAATTTCTATAATTAAATTTGATTGAGTTATTAAATTCAATTTGATTGAATTATTAAATTCGTGTTTGATAATTAATTTGCACATAATTATCATAATTAATTTACACATAATTATGTAGCTAGGTGATTATGACACTACGATAAAGTTTATGAGCCTTTTAAAAAAATCATTATATCAACCATATTGATTCTCTTAAATGTAAAAATAATTTTTTATAAATAATGTCTCTTGATATATAAGATTATGGATGATTTGCAGACCTTCAAGCATCTCGCACAGGTAACGGTTTTAAAGGTTATGGTGCAGGAATGTCTTCCATGAGGAACACATAGTCAGAGCACGAAGATGTCGGGATAAAAATTAAAAAGAGTAAAACGCTAACAGTGCGGGATTACAAGATTAAGGAATAATAATGGTGCGGCATAAACTATTAAAGAATACTAAAAGGGATTTAATTGACTGCTAAACAGCTGAATCGCTGTAGAATTTCTAGGAGGGGATTACCAGGCTGTCAGTGAGGTCCGGGGAGGCAACTCACGGCTGTCAGAGGAGAAATCAACCACGCCTCTCATTTCAGTCATTGTACGCAAATCTGGCAGCGCTGTACACACGTTCTGGGGCAAGTTGCCCAGTCCAACATGACGAACGGTTGAAGGGGAACGAAGAGGTAAGGCAGCTAATGCTGTGGCAGGGGCTGGAGCACAGGCGATTTGACAGTGGCATAGGCGATTTGAAAAAAAAGGGTTAAGGGAGGTGGAGTGCGCACGGGATTCCCTCCTAAATGGTAAATCAAACAACTATAGGCCCAAACGAAAATCTAGAAACGCCCAACGAATCTCAACACCCCGAAATTCCAAGTTCGAAGTTTAGATTCCCAATATAACAACGATAACTTAACTGCCAGACTAGTGTCTGAATCGACGTGCATACTATGAGAGACAAACCAGTATGAAAACAATGGAACTATGACTCGCTTTGCACAGTTAAAAGACAACCAGAATTTATATGAAATCGTTGTTCATCCAGTTTCCTATTCTGCGTGAAGTATACCGTTTCAATGTATTTAAAGATCTCGAGGTTCACAGTAAGATTTACATTCGTGTATAAGGCTATCTATGGTTTGATTTCTTTTTATTGGTACGAGATGAGATAAACACATTAATTATATATATCGACAGATATCATTCAGTTGCAAAAATATATGCAGGAAGATCACCCTCGACTATGCACATATACATATATACCCCTCGCTTCTACTATCCGCTCTGAGATACTATTTCGATATAGACCAATGTTACTTATTTCATTTTACCATGGCGTATATATGTTGTAGAAATCCAGGTTCTTCCTTTTGTTCAATGAACCTAAATGCAATAGTCAAATGAAAAACATCAAGTAAAAACCTAGATGCCATGGACAGACAGTAAAACAAAAATCAATATTGATTCTATATATGGTTGTTGTTAAATCACCACAAGATCACTTGTAATTATCACAAATTTGCAGCAATAATCAAAACAAAACAATCCACTGGAGTAAGCAAATAAAGAACAACCATTCAGCCCAACAATAACCAATATCTATTGAGATTAAACATTCATCCATCTAGATTACCATTACACAAGAAATCTAATCATAACCTAAAGCATTCTACTCTTCAAATCAAAGAGCGTACTGTACCTTAACTCCCGCCTCGAATGATGACCGCGCTCCGTGCCGCCCCCGCTCGCCGACCGTGGAGACTACACCGGTACCTCCTTAAGGCGTTATTGTCTTAGGGATATTTAGGTTTGTTTCCTTCATCAACATCATTGCGACATGTCGTTCAGGATGTACCACGTTCTCCAAGGGTGCCACTCGCCTTTTTCGTTTCCTTTGCGCAACGTGCCCGTCAGGATGCACCACGTGCTCCAAGGGTGTCACTCGCTTCTTGTTTTTCTTTTGTGCGACGTGCCCTTCAGGATGCACCACGTGCTCCAAGGGTGCCACTCACCAACTTGACTGATTGGTAGACATCTATAACTCCTGGAGTCAACACTCCGCCAGGTGAACTTGTGGGAGACTAAGGGCTCTAAGGAATAAGGCCCTTGCTTTATTGCGCACCCCTTAGAATCATCGTGAGAGACTGTCGCAGTCTACCCTCACGACATCGTGGATCCTCTCGAACCCGCAACATGCAGCATTGCCAGAATCCTCGCGGGCAATTTTGTCAGCGATTAAGCCCCTCGCGACGTAGTGGATCCTCTCGAACTAGGTAATCATTAACCTACAATTCGAGCCACGGTGCGAGTGCTAATAGAGGCATTTATTAGCGGGGTATTTGTCCACACCTCTCCCTCAACCACTTTGGAAATCGTGTGTGTCCCCTTCACTCCATATGTGAGTGAATTGAGGAAAGCTATTGTCAGTTTGCATCATCAACAATCGTGTCGGAACATGTCAGCATCATATCATCAAATCAATGAATATCATAGTAAATACATCAACCCAAAATCACACCCCCTTAGACTCCGGACTGATTCAGGGAGTCCAAGGGGGTTCTACCAATGCCTCCGCATCCTCAAGGTCAAAAACCACGCACACTCAATAAAACTGAGTAAATAGCATGCATACGTCAAAGTAGTAAAACATCGTGTCATCTATCATAAAGCATCATCATCAAGGATAAATGTTTTATCATCATAAAATTCAGTTTTCGAGCAAAGTGTCCTCAAAGAATAAGTTTCTGATTACCCAGAGCGGGATGTTACAGTTGTTATCTAACATGTATGTAAGTATTAAGTTGTAATTTTATTAGTAATCATGAATTAATTTTGGGATTGTTGAATATTAAATCAAACCAAATATTTTATTATAATATAGATTTAAACATGATCAAACTGATACTAGAAACATAAAAAATTAACAAGATATATTGATAAAATAGAAACTCTTACTAGACATTGGAGACATGACAATTGAGTGTAGAACAATCCAATCTCCAATCACCGCACACAATGGTTTGAAAAAACTTCTTCGGTCCCTTAGGAGATTCTCTATTAATTTTGAAAATACTTCTCCAATACAATAGTTCAAAATCTTAGTTTTCTAAAGGTCCTTTCAATGAAAATGACCCCTTTATTTATACAAACTATAAAGATAAAAATAGTAAATTGGTAACTAAAAAAAAAACTGAAACCAAAAGTAGAGTGAAGATGACTCAGGTGACCTGGGAGTTCTGAGGCTTGCATGCTCGTCCAGATACTCAGATCACTACGAGCAGAGTTTGACACATTTTTCCTTGTATGGAAACCTATGTTGATCCATTGGAATGCCCAATGCGTAACATTTATTTTGAAATGTTTAGTGTTCTTCTCCATTCTTCTCATTAACTAGTCCAATCAGTCGATGGTCTTGACCTGCTCCATTAGGTAATTATGCATATGTCCTCTTTCTACCACCGATATCTTTTGTACCTCGAACATGGTTTCAACTTGATGAGAACCATGACCTCAAAACAAGAACTCTATCCTTAGAAACCCATTTCTTTTTTCATAAAAAACATGAAAATCAACCCCAAATCAAAAATTGATGCTACTAGTAGCTTATTTTCCAGCGATTAAAGTACAACTTTTTTCAAGCATGACCTTAAAAAATCAAATGGTTGCTCAAAAACCTTTAAAAATCAGCTTTAAATAAAAGGTTGCCCAGCACCATTTTTCAACAAGTCAAAATTGCAACCTACTTCAAGCATGGCCTTAAAAATCAAATAATTGCTCAAAAAAAACCTTAAAAATCCCAAGCACCTAAATAAAAGGGTGATGCTACCACAAAAATGTTTTTCCTAAATGCTAAAAATTATAACTAAATATGACCCTGAATTGTAAGTGTGGCATTGACAAAATCTACGTACAAATAAAAACCAACATTGGATACAAATGGTCACTATATATATATATATATATATATATATATATATATATATATATATATATATATATATATATATATATAATTAGTAGAACCCGATGTGGACGCCCTATGACCATGGGTGAACTCTATGTCGATCCCAGAGACCCCTTGGAGATTGATGTTGAGCATCACCAACCCTCGGTGTGGACCAGCCTGAGGTCAAGTGGTATCGCCCCTGCGACCCTTCGGTCGACTCTATGTCAGTCGAAGGGCCACGGGGGTGATGTTGAGCATCACCCCAACCCTCGGTGTGGACCATACCAAGGTCCCGTGGTAGCCACGGGACCTGGACCTAGCCTGTGCAGGGGATTGGAGTGATGCTTGGCCTGACCCAAGCTGGGGGTTGACATCGCCCCCGTAACTTATATATATATATATTGCTTTTCAATTTGTTTATTTTAAATTTCAATTCTTTTCTTTTTCTTAGGTCTTTTTATTTTTTTTTAATTTATCCAAACAAATATTATATATTTTTGCTAATTATTTAAAACAATGTTATTTAAATACAATTATTTTCTATGTATTGAAGTAAAGGTAAACAAATGTGTTAAAAATAATATTTTCCATTATATTTAAAAAGTATGGAACCATAAATTAATTAAGGAGACATAATTATATGAAAAATCTTAATTTAAAAAAGTAAATGGTATACAACATTTTTAACATTGAAAGAAGCCTAGAAAAATGATTTAAAACATCGTTGAAAAAAATTGAAAAAAGATGAAAAAATAAGCATTTAAAAAAATAATGTGTATACATTATGGATAAGCAGATTTAAAATATAAAAAACAATGTAGAAAGGGAGGGGGGTGCTACCGATAGCACAAATTTTCAAAACGAGGTAAAAAATGTGACCCTCCAAAAAGCAAAAACTTTGTAGAGTTCTTGTTAAGTTGGTAACTATGTTCTCACTCTTGTACTCATTGACACTTCTCTGTAAACCTGTCGATACCTCTTCTATCAACCAAAATTCTGAAGGAAACCCAAAGGTTGGTAGTTAGAGGTCGACCATCATTTGATTTATCTTTTCCCAAACCCAATGACACATTTCCCACTCTTCCTCAACCCTTTCCTTCAACTCTTGTACAATACTTTCCCAATGTTTTACAACCAAATACATTTTGGAGAGTCATTCTTCAAAAACTGTCTCTATATCATGATCTTTGGCGCCTTTCTCCCTCTGCACCTCTTGGAGAAATTCAACTTTGTCTAATGCTTGGGCACACTTCTTAGCCCATCTGAGGAATTTTTTGTATGTGATCTCGAGTAGCATGGATTCTTCTTGAAGAGAAAGTTCCTTCATCATCAAATTATCTTGTATTTTGAGGTGCTTATCATGCTCTTCCAAAAGGTCCTTTCTTAGTTTGGTTGCTCCCCTAGCTTCCTGATAGTACTACACCTAATGTTTGAGTGAAGCCAATCCCTTCTTAACCTGCTCCAACTCTCTTTCCTATGCTTAAATTTTGTCCAATGAGGCATTAGAGACGGTGAAACATGCTAAAAATAGTTCACTCATATTTTCCTTCTTAGTATCTATAATTACATTTTCAGAGGTATAAAGCACACTATTGTCTAGTGTACTTTTCCTTTTCCTTTGGTTCCTCTTCACAAAAGATCTCATTTTTTTTATCATAAGCAAAGGGCTTCAGATCAACCACTTCATCAATAGGTTGAGGGATAGGCTGATCACCCCAAGATAAGTTGTTGCACACACTTCCAAGGGTATATAAATGCTTAGAGATAGGGTTTGGACTTACTTCCTTTCCTGGAGAATCCTTCCTTATTTATCTTTTGTCTCAGGACTTATCTCATCCACGAAGGTCTATTGTGCTTTATCTTGGGTGTCCTCTTCCTTCTTTTCGTTAGCCAATGACCCATCCAATAAGTTTTAGTTGATTTCTCAGCAGCTTTATCTTTCTCCGAAGTATTCTCTAGTGTGTTATTCATGTCATCCTTATTATGCTCATTTATTCTTGCATCTTCACCACCTCTACCATTATCATTACTTGTATCATGACCTTGTTCACCACCCTTAACTAGTTGGTTATCTCGGACACCTATATTTCCTTCTTGGCTCCTAGTCAAAGGTACTTCTAAATATTGACCGCTAGGTGGACCTTGATCTTGTTCATTGTTGATCTCAATGGTGTCCTTGTGTGTTTGAGGGTGTTTCTTACTAATATCATCTTATATCTCCACTTTCTTATCCCCTATTGGATTTGTTGTGGTTCCTCCTTAGTCACACTCTCATTTATGATGGGGACACCATTTTTGTCCACCTATTCCTCATCCTTGGTCAAATCAATCACCTCAAAAGGATCTTCAATTGTTGCAAGCTTATCTTGCTTTTTCTCGAGGATCTGTTCTTCCAACGCTTTATTGATTTTGTCTGTTTATTCTTTATTCCTATGTTCTTCTTCTTCTTATATCTTCCTTAACTCTTCATCTTGCTCTTGTTCTTTCCTTGTCTTTAGTTCCTCTTCTTCAAGGTGATACTTTTCTTCCCAATCTCTCATTCTTTTCTCTATGTACTCATTTTTACTTTGTTCCCTTTTATCCTTTTTCCTCTGCTTTGTTAGCAATTCTTTAGCAACATCTTCTTCCTATTTCTTCCTTAACTCTTCCTACATCTTCTTTTTTTGTTCTTATTCATTAATAATAATCTCCTATTATGCTTACATGGATTTTTGATCTTTTTCTTCCTTTAGTATCTCTTCTTCTTCTTTCTTCTCTTTATCAGTTCTTTTACTAGAAGAGGCTCCTTGGTTAATCATATTGATGTGTTCTTCAAGAGACAAGGAGGAAAAGACAATTATATTTGGGTGGAATTTCCTTTTCTCTACCTCCTTCCAATATTGAGTATCTTCAATGAAAATTTCTTCTTGCCATTTTTTGTGAGCATATGGCCAACTTAAAGAGACTTGTTCAACAATCTTGAGGACCAAACCATTAGGATCATTCTTTCTGAACCAACTAGTCGTGAACCTATACTCTAATTGAACATGTCCTTCTTGCTTGGCATGCTTAGAATCCTTTACTACATAGTAACTAACTTGGAAGCCATAAGGAATACATATTCTCTTCTTGTATTTGACCAAAGTATCATTAAAACCTTACATTATAGATTGGTCGCATATTTCTCCAACTACAATCCCATCAAGAACATAAATGGGTAATATGTGAGGTGGAATGGTAGCACCATAAATACAAACATAAGTGTGATTTTACTCAAAATACCAATTACCTATGTATGCTAGAATATTTTTAGCCTGCTTAGACAACCTAGGGAATTCCTACCCAAAGATAAGAGAATAAATCTTGGCCATAAAGATCACAAACGTGAGAGTAACACATTTTTTACTTGCTCTCCCATAACATACTAAAGTATTAATTCACTAGAGGCTCAGAGACATTCCGGCTGAGTGACAAACCTGGGAACGTTTTATGAGCACACAAAACATCAATAAGGAATGAAACCACGTGAAATGTAGGAACAATGCCTGGTTGTGGCATCTCGGCCTGACCAATTTTGAGGTTGAGTTGTTTTGACATGATGGATCCCCAATTAAACACTTTACCCCACATAACCATATGGTATGCCAAAGGAAACCAAGATTCAAAGAACTGGGAACCATCCTTCTCTCCATACACTCTTCATAGTAAGACCATGACATACATGTAATACTCCCTTAGCCCTGTGATAACATTTCTTCTTTTTGATTTATCAACAAACTTCTTGTCCTCCTTCCACCACTTCCTGAGGATTCTACTAGTTTCATATTTCTCATAATAGGTAATCATGGAATCCTTATTAAGGGATTCCTCAGGCTTTGACATCCTAAGGGAGGAAATACCCAATGCAATACACTTTATCATTAATAATTATGTAGTTCTATGGATCACTGTTACCGATGACCCATTCAATTAACTCTACACATGACATGAATGATGCCCTAGAGGCTACATAGTGCAACCTGGATCTTCTAATATACAAGAACATTGAATAATCCACCTCTCTTAGTTCTAGGTTGTTGTGAGGAGTCGACTAAGGATATTCTTGGTCTTTAAACTTAATGAATAAGTCATGTAAGAAGGAATTGGTACCTGAGTGATGGCTCTGCCTCCTATACACAACTATGCGTCCCAAAATGATGGCACCAATGTGAAAATATTCCTTGGTGAGATCTGGATTTATGAGTGGAATGAAATGAAACCATAGATTTATAATATTAACACAGAGACAAAGTGAACAATAATAGAGATACAATAAAGTTTGGCTTCTATTAAATGGGAAATATGTTGAAAACTGTAAAATGCAGACTGAAAACAAGTTTTCTAGAACAATAGCAACTTATCTCTAAGAAGAGATGTGACGACCACACTCATTCGCAAGAATATGAGTAAAATGAGGCTCTAAAGGCCTTTTTACAATAAAAATGAATTCCAAAACCCTAGGTGTCTGAACGTGAAAAATCATCGTTTAAGTCCTCAAAATGGCCCCGAAAGTTCAAGAACTGAAAAAGTGCTAAAAATAGTAAGTTGCCAAAACCCTATTTTGAGCCAGTTGGACATGGTGTATGGCCACCGATATCCTCCTGGATCAATCCTCCCCCCTTATGAAGCAATGGTATCCATTGCGTTGATTTCCCCCATCATATGAAGAAATTTCTGCTGAATTTGGTCCCAGGTGAGCCACTTTCCTTGGTGCAGGAGCTACCCTACTTTGACAACCCCATAAAGTTGGATCCTATGCTAGAGAGTTCCATTGAATTGTATGTCCATGATATCATAAGTGGATTCCTATTCCATGAAGTTAGGGTTGAGCTCTGTTGGTGTCAATTGTTTTTCTATCTTCGAGGTGTCCAATAATGGTGGAAAATAAGGTTGAAGGAGGTCCACAACGAATACTAGGTGCGAGCCAAGGAATGGGGAAAGGTTGAGATCAAAAGAATTGTCACACACAACCTTGTTGATGGTGTAGGGTCCATAACATAGTGGAAATATCTTCCGGTGAGGCTCTGTAAGGAATTCTTTCTGTAAGTGCAACCAAAATTTGCCTCCCACCTGAAACTGGTGTGGCATTCGGTGTTGATCA
>SNQJ01S0016538.1:16988-30276 GCA_010110895.2 Picea sitchensis | reverse complement strand
GTGGTGATTATTCTGGTTATATTTTTGTTATTCTGCCATTTCTAGAATTTTATTTATGTTCTACATAATTTTTATATCTGGTATATTACATCTTCTTTGGTACATGAGTGTATATGGTCATGTACATAGTCTGCTTCATGTCTCATATAATATGTTTCCTTTAGCAACCTTCAATATAGCTTCCTCAGAGTTATCACCCATGACCTAAAACAAGGTCAACAAGCAAGAATAATACTCTTTTGATAGTAGTAGATAAAACAATAGCACAAATAATCATCACAATAGCTCCTTTAAATCTATCACTTGTGACCTGTCTGAAGTAAAGATCAAAAGTAAGAAATACAATACGGAATGAGGTCAACACTCTTATAGTGTTGTGATCAAACATTCCTCCATGACAACCTGGAACTAACACAAGAGGTTTCTCCTAGAGGAGATGTTAGTTGTATCATGCAAATAAATACATCAAGCATTTATCTCAATATCCTCACATGCTACCAAGCACTATAGTGTTTTCTTGACACTTGTACGTTTTGAATCTTAGAAACTTAATCATTCAAACCTGGAACCTGGAGTTTTTTTCTCAAGAATGAGTGTTTTTCTTTTCTTCCAAGTCTCGTTCACTCAAGATGACAAGTGATTTCTTCAACCTGTCTTCTGTACTAGGACAATATGATATCTTGACAGAATCTTGGGTTAGAGAATAAGCTCTATGATCTCTACTTTAATCCATCTAATATTTTGACCTAAGGTTAGTATGATGGTCATAGATTCAACATGCAACACTATCATAACAACTAGATGTATATCAAACTAATCAAAAATGAGTTTCATTATTCTTCTAAATATGTTGGATCTTGAGATCCTTTTGTATCTATGGAAAGATATCCCTTCTCCTGCAAATACTCTTTAACGCTTAACAATTTAAACATATGTGAGTACATACCTTTGATAGCATTTGCAGGTAGTGGCACCATCTGGTAGTAGCGACAATGATCACCAAATCTTAAAAACTTCAAGGGTAACTACCACTGGTACTACAGCTGATACTTCAGCTAGTACTGCAACTGCAATTGATACTGCAATTGGTTTTGAGACTACAACTGCAACTACAACTTAGGGTTTTATGAGGAAACCCTAATTTTTCAAACTTCAAATTTTGAAATTATGATCCAGGGGATAGATGCGCTAAGCTGAGGTGAGTAAGATGGTGCAGTCAGATTTCTAAAAATCAAATGTTTACCCCCTCAAACTTGACCAGTGGATTTCTGGACTGGTGCTTCTGGTTTTCTGGTACTTTTGGTACTTCTAGTTTTCTGGTTTTCTGGTACCGTTGAAAACTAGGGTTTCACTTTCTGGGATATCTACCCACTGAAAATGTGTGCTGAAGGTGCCAAAGAACTCCTTGGGTTAGGGTGCACTTTTGTAGATGGTTTTGAGATTGAAACTCTTCTTCAATAAAAATCCCTAATTTTCATGTACGACAACAGTGACATTTTTCTCTTTCTCTTGTGAAAGATGCTCTCTTCAGCTTATCTCTGATACCATGTTAAGGTTTAATCTATTTTTAGGTTTCTTTTATTTCATTAGATAACCATAGAATAAATAGGATCACTGAGAAATAAACAATCACAAGAGACACATCATTTATCCTGGGAAACCCTCATGGGGGAGAAAACCCAACAAAAACTTCCTTAATATAGATAGTCAATACAATGCCAAGAGATAAATCCAAAAAATATAGAAATTCATCTCCCAAGAATGCGCCTCTCTCTCTCTCTTCTTCTCCAACTGCAGCTCCAGACTTGCGCTCTGATCATCAAGAGAGCGAGTGTGTAAATGAGGAGCTAGCCTCTCTTGTTTATACAAATTTTCAGGCGTTGAACTGGGGTTTTGTTTCACTGGCAGGGATGACTTCTCATTCTAGGTGGTTATAACCACTTTAATATATTCTGGGGATGAATTTTCATTTAGCCCATTACAATTAGGGTTTGACCAATCCACAAAAGTGGATTTGGTCATTTACAATACTCGACATGATCAATCCACAAAAGGGGATTGATCTAATGAATAATACATCAATAATAATTAGAATAATCTTTGCAGTTACAATATTTCAACAAGGTTTGGGGGTTCTTGGAATTGTACATGTGCAGGATGTGCACGATCATTTGCTTGGTGACCTCGGTTTGGCCATCCATCTGGGGGTGGAAGGTGGTGGACTTGGTGATCTTGGTGTCCAATAATGACCAGAGGCTCGACTAGAATGTGATGAGGAACCTACTTTATCGATATGAGATAATGGTTTGTGGGATCCCAAACTATACATAATTGAAAGTGGCCTCCGTTGTGATGCTCTTTTTGCAGGCGGCTAGAATCACCATCTTGGAAAAGAAATCAAAAACCACAAAAACATCATTCATTTCCCCACTTGGTGGATGGATGGCTCGGCATGTGTCCCATTGAGATGGATTCCTAGGGCCCGTTGAGAGTAGGAAAATGAATGTACATGCCTTGTTTCTTAATAGTCGGTCTGGAAATAGCACAGACAGTGCAAGACTGCATATACTTGCTAACATCCTGTCGAAGTTTTGGCCAGTAGAAATGTCGCTGCAACACTGCCATTTTCTTTTCCATGCCGAAGTGTCCTGCCACCTGACTGTAGTGTGATTCCCAATTCATCTTCACTCAGTTGCTTGATGGAACACATAGATGGCCTAGATGGCACAAAAACCCATACAGAAGATGGAAATTAGTGATAGTTGTGTTTGCGCCCAATATCTGGTAGGTTTTGGAGAAGTCATGATCTGTCTCATAGAGGTGGGGCCATTTGGAGGTCTCATGACCACAAGAATCAAGCACTTTGGTGAGTTTCGCGACTGGAGGTCGGTTGAGGAAATTAACAACTCGGTTGGTACTTCTTGTTTTATACTTGATGTTGAGGTGGAACTACTGCAAATATTTGGACCACTTATGATGTCAGTCATTCTGCAATTTTCCTTATGTCTGCATGAACTGCAACAACTTATGATTAGTGTGGATGTCTGTCTCCTTCTCAAGAATGTAATTCCTCCATTGGCGATAGGCTTGCACAATGGAGTAAATTTTTTTTTCATAAGTGGGGTAATTACAGAATACATATGATAGTGTCTGACTATGATAGGCCACGGGGTGGATTTGCTGAGTGATGAATACACCCATAGCATAGTCTGAAGCATTTGTCTCGATCTCAAAGGGTTGTTTCAGGTGAGGCAATGAAAGCACGGGGGCGGAGCACTAGTGTTGCTTCATATCATCAAATGTTTTCTATTGGAACAGTCCCCACATAAATGTTTCCTTACCACCACCTCTTGTTATTTGGTTGAGGTTCCATGCAATATGGGAGAATCCAAACACGAGCCTTTGATAGAAATTTGCAAGGCCTAAGAAGATATGAAGCTCAATGAGCGTGGTTGGGGTTGGCCAGTCATGAATGAATTGGATCTTGGCTACGCACACCATGTGCATCAACAATGTATCCTAAGTATTGGACCATGTGCATGCCAAAGCAAAATTTTTCCAAGTTGGCATATAACTTGTGCTTCTGCATAGTGTGTAGAACCTGTTGAATATGCTACAAGTGTTCTACCCAAGTCTTGTTGTAGATGAGGATGTCATCCAGATACACCACCAAAAAATAATTAGTGAAAGGATGCAATATATCATCCATCATCCTCATGAAATTTGTTGGGGCATTTTTCAAACCAAAGGGCATGGCCAACCATTCAAAATGACCTTCTTTTGACTTGAAGGAAGTTTTCCATACATCTGCTAGTTCTATTGGGACCTGATGGTAGACAGACTTTATATCAATATTACTGAAGTATTTGTCCCCCTTGATCTGATCAAGGAGATCGTTTATTCGGGGAATCAGGTATCGATTCCTGACAATGATTTTATTTAGGTCCCGATAAACAATGCAGAGTCGTCAAATCACATCTTTCTTCTACACCAACACAATTAGACTTCCACAAGGTGATGATCTGGGTTGGATGTTCCCCTTGTGGAGAAGTTCTTGGATCTGATGCTTGATCTCCTCATTTTCTGGTAGAGAGCGATGATAGACTAGCCCATTGGGTAGCGATGCACCAGGGGTCATATCAATGGGATTCTTGACTTGAAAGTGAAGAGGTACCCTAGTAGGTGATGAGAATATGTCTTTGTATTCTTCCATGACCTTATCCACTTGATTCTGTTGTGTGGAGAGGTCGAATGCAGAGGCCATGGATGTGGTTGCAACCTTTCACTCACTCTGAAAGAGAATCACTAAGAAGACAAACTTCCGGGTTTGAGAAATGACCTTCCTTTATTTCTTGGCAGAGATCAAGAAAATAAAACTAGGTGGGACTACCTCAAGTATCCTATACAATTTCCTGTTCAAAGTAATAATAACACTGCGAGGCCTAGACTCATATAAAACATGAAGTTTCCATAAATAAGATTGTCCCAAAAGAATATCACAAACTTCAAAGGGTGAAACATCACACAATACCTCCTCTTTGAATGGATTAATTTCGTATGATAGGTGACACTATTGACTGATGTGAATATCACTTCCTTGATAGATCCATCCGATGGTGTAGGGATGCGGGCATGGAATTGTCGACAGGTCTAGCCGCTTGATGACCTTTACTGAGATGAGGTTCTTCTAGCTACTGCTGTCAACAATGAAGTGCAACAAAGTTCCTTTTACCCACATTTGTGAATGAAAGAGGATCTCACCTTCCTCTGGCTCATCAGGTTCACCAGGTTGGATATTGGTGGTAGAAATGGTGGAACTGGGTTCCACGTCAATGATTCATCTCCCCTTTTCTAGTTCTGACTCAGATTCGAAACCCACATCTGATTCAGAGGCCTTTTAATTCAACCACCAGTGACTTCTTTGAGCATTAATCAATATTTTTATGCCATGGGCTCTTATGGAAGTAACACCACTTCCCGATATCTTTCTTCGTCTTCCTATTTTCCTTATTTCCTTGCGGCTTGGACTAGTTTTCCTAAGGTTTCCCATATTTTCTCTGTCCTTTGTTCTGGGAGTTGGGGATGCCCTTGCCTTGCTTCTGCTATGAGGGGTTCCCAGAACTAAAATGTCGTGTCTTTTGTTTCAGCTTCTGCTGTGAGGGGTTCCCAGACCCAAACTATCGTCTCTTTTGTTTCAGCTTCTGCTCGACTTTGACAACATATTAATAGGTCACGCCCAAGGATGAGATGTCCAAAAAATCCACTTTTTTCTAGATGTATATATGTAGACCATCATGGTACTTGAGAACCATATTTCTCTCAGAATATTTGATACCCATCTTGGTGCGCAAGGTATGGAAGACATTAGTGAACTCTAACACTGTTTGGTCTCTTTCATGCCGCAGTGTGGTCCATCTTGTATACAAGTCGTCATAACTTCCAACATGGTAGTATTGTTCCTTAATAACATCCATGAAGGAACCCCAAGTGGGTGCAACTGCAAATAATGTGGATCCCTCTATTTCCTTTTGCTCACATAAAGTCTCCCACCAATCTTTGACATGGGGGACAACCTTGAGGAGCACAAATGTAATCTTTTCTCTATTGGAAAAGTTGTGGATAGAAAAATACCCTTATAGAATGTTTAACCATTTATCTATGACACCAACATCTATTTGAAATTCAAATATATGAATATCAAAATTGATTTGTACCTTGAAGGGGGAGGAACCTCTGCTTGAGGTGAATGCGTTTCTTTTTGGCAGTCATCGAAGGATTTGTGCAAATATTTCCATCATCTCATTCCTCTATCACTCAAGGCCTTCCACGAAAAACATTTTGAAAGGATAACCTATCTCATCGTCTTTATTTTCACCTACCATGGACGGTTTGTTAGGCATGCGAGAGCATTTTTCCTCAAGAGAAACAAGCTCAAGACCCAACTCTCTATACCCTGACCGCGTCAGGGACACGCATTAAAAACCCGATGAGGAGTAGACTGTTATGATAGAACTGATACATATTTATGAGCGAAACGAAACGAAACCACATATTTATAATATTAACACAAGGAGACAATGAACAATAACAAATATACAACAAAACTTGGCTTCTATTAAATAAGAAATATGTTGAAAACTGTAAAATGCAGACTGAAAACAAGTTTGCTAGAGTGTATTAGCACTCTATAAATTTTATCTGGCTGATAGAAAAATGACATAGGTAATTGTTTCAACTAGCTTTAGAGCTGGGCACTATCTTGCTCAACTCAGAGAGGGCTCTCTCCTGTCACTTGATATTTCTTTAACAATCAATGGCTAGGTTTAATTTGTTTTGGGAGGTTTTTATAAAGTTGTTGGCAAGGAAGGGGAGGGACACTTAGGGCTATGGATTCAAAATTTTGAAAGTGAATGAAAACAATGACTAGCCGATAGAACTCTCCAGAGGATAAAGGCTAAATGAGGCAATGAATATGAGTTGTAAATTTGTATTTAAGTAGAGTGTAGCAAGAAGGAAAAAACAAGCAACTGCATCAGAGCATTACTGAAATGAATTCTGAATTAGTTAGGAAGAAATTCACACAACTTAAATTTCTTTAGCCGAGAGCATCATAAGATGGATTATGGGCCTTTAACTATCCAATTTAAACACAAGAAAATGAAAACGGAATTAAAGAACATAGGAAATACATACAATGAGAGGAGACAAAACTCATATCACCACCATTAGAATCTTTTCATAGAGACTTCAAAAGCTTTTGCATATGTATTCAATTCAGCTCCAGAAATTTACAATTGAGTTCAGAAAACAACTAATAGGTTCCCTTGCACTTCTGCCAACATGTAATACATTTGGAACTTCTAATACTTATACAATTCAAGTTCCTTTAGTTAGAAACTGATTACAATAGCTGAACTGAAACGTTTCAGCTTCTAAAATTGAGTACAATGATTACAAATGACAGTTTTTCAGAAAAAACGTTTCATGATGCAACTGTCGATTCGTCTGATGCTTCATTTCCTTTCTCTGCCACATTCTCTTTGAAATGTCACTTATACTCTTTCAAATATAATTCCATTTATCCATATTCTCTTTAAATATTTGGGAATAACATATTTGAATAAAAATAATTCCCAAATAATTTTTTATCCCATAGAATTAAATTTCCATAATTTAATTCATGCCATTGGTTTTTTAAAACCATTTATTGCTTTATTCTCATTTTTTTGAAAACCATGTCTTGTTTTTCCCAATTTACCATTTCACTGTGAAAAACATTTACTGTGTCTTTTTTTTTTCCAATTTACTGTTTCACTGTGAAAACCATTTACTAGTTTGTTTCCCATGGTTTTGAAAACCATGTCTTGGTTACCATCTTTGGTAAAAAATAATTAATCCTCTTCTTTTACTTCTGTAAAACCTTTGGATAAAAAATTATCCAAGTCTTCCTTTCACATGCATATTCCCGTTTAATGCTTTTCCATGGAAATAAACATTAATCTCTTTAATTTGTAAAATTTAAATTCTACCTCTGTAAAACAATTTCACCGCGAGGAAGATTTTCATTTATTGGAAATTCCATAATTATTATTGAAATGCACGCCTGGAAAATATGCCACACATAAACCATATGATAAATAGTTGCATTTATTATTTCATGCTTGGGATGTAGTGGTTTACTCCACACCACTTTTACCCCCGAAATTCACCATGTAAAGACACGTCTCCCCGATCAAAAATCATGCTCCAAATATCTGTCCGCCTTCAAATAATTAACCTCCGCGCTAGTTCTTCGCCTGATATGTATGTGTGCCCTCCATCCACCCTTTTAATTTTCAATGTTACAAATTGAGATTTGTGCCCATGATTTGATGTGAGGTCAGGAATTAAATATTGGATTAAATATTAATATAAATATTTTAATATGAAAATATTTATATTAATAATAATAAATGATTTTTCCATTTTCTAAGGACTTTGGGCTATGAGGATTATCACATGACTTTGTGGATAGGATAAGGGTGCTTAATAAAAGGAATATTTTTAATTTTCAATGGGAATATGATAATAAGGGTAAAAATGAATGAAGTGATGGAACTGAGGGATTTAGATAAACATTTAGGGCTAGATATAGGTTGGGATATTTGTCAAATTTTGTACTCATGGAGGACATGACTATTTTGGATGATCAATCGACTGAAGGATTTAGGTGATGGGATCTTGACAGAGTTGGTGAAATTTTTTAAAAAATTTGAGTGGAAATATAGCACAAGGACAAGA
Source organism: Picea sitchensis (assembly GCA_010110895.2). Taxonomy (NCBI): domain Eukaryota; kingdom Viridiplantae; phylum Streptophyta; class Pinopsida; order Pinales; family Pinaceae; genus Picea; species Picea sitchensis. Next base: position 21,996 of record SNQJ01S0016538.1, on the reverse strand, counting down.
TGATTTGGAAAAATTAATGCAAATTAGCATGTGGTAACATTGGCTCGAAATGGGGATGTTATCCTCCCAATGAGGTAGAAAATAACTCATAGATCCGGTTCCTAATCCATTGGGATGATCCCAAAACATGTGTGTGTACCCTGCTCCGGCCTGTCACCAATGTCTGCTGAAAACCAAATTTTGCACGCTTCTCTCAGCTGGATACTAAACACTGAATACACCGCTGAAATCTGACTGTACACACTACTAGAAATCCAAACTGAAAAATGCTTGACAAACAAGCTTATTCGCACACTCCTACCTACCCTAAAAATGATGAAATGAATACTCAATCAAGTGATGCTAAAGTGCCAATGCATCCAATCAAGCAATTGGCCTCTCGATTTTCCTCTACTCACATTTTTCTTAAGCAGGCAGACAAATGTAAAAGATGGTAGCTGAAAACAAAAATTGAATCCAGAATTCGAGCTTATGAATAAAACAAGTTCCTCCTTCACTGATGACTGTAATAGGATGGCCACAGGATCTTGAAAACCATGAAAAATCATTTCTTCTTGATGAACAAAAATAGAAAGACAAGCCTCATTCATAAGTGTTTGTTGCTCTTGCTCTATTTATTCAGTTCTAAGAACATTTTCAAATGAAATGGCAGCAATAGGTTTTTCTAATTTTCTATGCATCTCAAAAAAAAAAATCATACATTCTTGAACATTTTCAAATATGAAAGCCATATTATGTGCATCAAGGCTATCCTCTTGTCATCAAACAATTCTGATTTGGTTTTATTAAACTTCTGGAAATTTGCTTGAGGAATGTCATTTTGACTTTCAAATGAATGAAGTGGAATAAGTTCCTGTTCATAATATTCTTGCAAAAATCTAACATCATGAACTATTTCACATTCTAGAGTTCCCATGGATACATTTTCAAAACCAAGATTTTCAAATGAATCAAATAAAACAACTTCCTCTTCATTATCTTTCTGTATTTTTGATTGAAAAGTGGCATACATTGTTTTGTTTCTTTCATGAAACTCTATGTAATTTGTTTGTTCACTGCTTGAAGTCTCCATAGATGCATTTTCAGAATCCTCATCCATGTCTAGGCCACTTAGAATTTGAACAACCACATCATTCACAGGGGAAGAAGGACAACTTTGAAACACTTTGTCTTGCTGAATATCTTCATAAAGTTCATGAGAAGGAAAATGACTTTTAACAATAATTTCTTGATCAAATTCATCTTCATCCAAAGGAGGGGCTACTATTTGTTGTTGGGATGAATATTCATAAAGGGCTTCTATGATTTCATCATTCATACACTCTTCATCACCAAAAACATTTTCAAGTTACTTAATGAAATGTTCACAAAATTCACAACAATCTTCAAACGCCAAGAATGAAGGATTAGATTCTCCATAATTCTTAAAGAATGTTATATGGAAATCTTTAAGAGAGTATAAGCTGCCTGGTTTTAAACCTTCATACCATAATCTTGCTTTTCCCTATAGAGTAGCCATAAACAATTTCATCAAACAATCCTCATGAAATTCAACCCCCAACTTACATATGTGCATGTGAAATATAATCAAGTGCAAGGCAACATCATTTTCTTTCCCATGTTTGAATTTAGGCAAATATTTTTGCCAATCTATGTGAGGAATACGATTTGGAAAGCCAGGAATATGAGAGCAATTCATTGGAGCATACCTTGTAGATCTGTAATCCATATTGAAGCAGTGGAGTCATCAATAAAATATTTAGGCTACTGAGTCTTTGGACAGTGGAGTCGCCATGAAAATTTTGAATTCTAGATTCTTGAAAATGGAGTTGCTAGGCGAAAATTTAAATTTCTAGATTCTTCTACGAGTGGAATCACCTTCAAACTGATTTTTTGATGTGTGGAGTCACCAGAGCGTGAATATAGCCAATATGTTCCTAAGTGTCTGCAACTCTCAGACCTTAGAACTCAACCATGTTGTTGTTTCCTAGGGAAAAATTTTCAATTTTATCCCCGACAATGATCTAAAAATGAAGAAGACTTGTATTCTTGAAAATATTTGCAAGTTAAATTTATGTGTTAAAATGAAAATGGATCAACTTTGCAACACAACTTTAATAGGATTTACTCATTCAAGATGCATATAAATGGCAGCATAATCATTGAACAAAAAACACATAACACAACAAATGATAAAGGAGTTCACCCCTCTCTTGGGGTACATCTCCTGGTCCAACTTCCAATGGATCATTTGTATTATTTGCTCAAAGTGCTCAAAAATGTTCTTGAAAATGCTCAAAATGCCAAATAGACTACTCCAATGGCTTCAGAATGTCCAAAAACCCCAAGCTGGGATTTTTCGACACCTCATTTGGCCAAAAATTGAAGAAGATAGGCTTCCTGGACGTCCCCCCTTCAAGCTTGTTGTGTCTGCATCTACAAAATGCACCCCTGTTGGCTCAACCTAGCCCACATGCAATTTAAAGCGTAAAAACTTGGCACCGGGCGCAACCGCGTGAACTGTGCAAAATGTAGGACGGTTATGGGCGCACCTAGCCCCTAACCGCCAAGGGCAAGGTCATATGACCCATCTGACTGCACGTTTAAAAGTAAAGGCCATAACCGTTGAACTGAATTAAAACCAACGCGTACCCGCACACGCGTTCAATGGTCATATGGAAATAAACATGTGACCGCAGCCATAGCAATAGAGATATGTTAAAACATATGCTCATGCCTGTGGTCATATTATAACACAACATGTGACCGGGGTAAAGTTTTAAATGTGAGTGCAAAGGGTTTAAACCGTGGCCATATTACAATACACATAACCACGGGTTAGGGCTAGGCCCTAGCTCGACCCCCCGCCCATACATACATTATTTCAATTCAAATGTAATGCGCACCATATAGTGTTAAGAAACACTATGGTGGCGCGTTGGTTGGTGGTCTTTTCCAAAGCTTTGCATGCGGGTGGAGGTCACGGGGTCGATTCCAGTGGACTCCAAATAAATTTTAAACCAATAAATAGGGGACACGTANAAGCCATGTCACCTGCCAACTGTGCAAATAGCTTCCTGCCACACATCGTACGGTCTACCATGTCAGCGTCTGTACAGACCGTACAAACTGTACAGTCAACACCCCTTTTTTTTGTCTGTTTTCCATTTTGAACAGAACGCGATATCTCTTGCTCACGACGTCCATTTGAACCCAAATGAGTTGCGTTGGGTTTTTAACGATGATGCCTACGCTCTCGTTCGATTTGAAGTGATTCTGAGCACTTTGAATTTTTGAGCAAAATTTGATCCCCTAATCAGACAATGACGTCGGAATGTTAACACTCTGTAAATTTTATTTGGCTGATAGAAAAATGACAGAGGTAACTGTTTCAACCAGCTTTAGAGCTGGGCACTAGACTGCTCATCTTAGAGAAGGATCTCTCATGTCACTTGATATTTATTTAGAAATCAATGGCTAGGTTTAGTTTGTTTTGGTTTTTTTTTTATAAAGTTGTTGGCAAGGAAGGGGAGGGACATTAGGGCTATGGATTCGAAATTATGAAAGTTAATGAAAATAATGATTAGCCGGTAGAAATATCCAGAGGATAAAGGCTAAATGAGGCAATGAATCTGAGTTGTAAAATTGTATTTAAGCGAAGTGTAGGAAGAAGGAGAAAACAAGCAATTGGATTAGAGCATTATTGAAATGAATTCTGAATTAGTTAGGAAGAAATACACAGTTTAAATTGCTTCAACCGAGAGCATCACAAGATGAATTATGGGCCTTTAACTATCCAATTTAAACAGAAGAAAATGAAAATGGAATTAAAGAACACAAGAAATACATACAATGAGAGAAGAAAAAACTCATATCACCATCATTAGAATCTTTTCATAGAGACTTCAAAATCTTTTGCATATGTATTCAATTCAGGTCCATAAATTAACAATTGAGTTCAAAAAACAACTAAGAGGTTCCCTTGCACTTCTGTCAACACATAATATATTGGGAACTTCTAATACTTATACAATTCAAGTTCCTTTAGTTAGAAATTGATTACAATAGCTGAACTGGACGTTTCAACTTCTAAAACTGAGTACAATGATTACAAATGTCAGTTTTCAGGAAAAAAAAAACGTTTCATTATCCAACTGTTGATTCCTATGACGCTTGAGATCCTTCCTCTGCCACATTCTCTTTGAAATGTCACTTACACTCTTTCAAATCTAATTCCATTTATCCATATTCTCATTAAATATTTGGGAATAATATATTTGAATAAAAATAATTCCCAAATATTTTTTTATCCTGTACAGTTAAATTTCCATAATTTAATTCATGACGATGGTTTTTTAAAACCATTTATTGCTTTCTTCTCGTGGATTTTAAAACCATGTCTTGTTTTGCCCAATTTACCATTTCATCGTGAAAAACATTTACGGTGTCTTGTTTTTTCCAATTTACCGTTTCACTGTGAAAACCATTTACTGGCTTGTTTTCCATGGTTTTGAAAACAATGTCTTGGTTACCATCATTGGTAAAACATTTTTAATCATCTTCTTTTACTTCTGTAAAACCTTTGCATAAAACATTATCCAAGTCTTCCTTTCATTGCATCTTCCCACTTAATTCTTTTCCATGCAAATAAACATTAATCTCTTTAATTTGTAAAATTTATTTTTTACCTCTGTAAAACAATTTCACCATGAGGAAGAATTTCATTTATTGGAAATTCCACAATTATTATTGAAATGCACTCCTGGAAAATATGTCGCACATAAATCATATGATAAATGGTTTCATTTATTATTTTTGGCTTGGGATGGAGTGGTTAACTCCACACCACTTTTACCCCCGAAATTCACCACGTAAGGACACATCTCCCCTACCAAAAACCATGGTCCAAATAACGACCCGCCTTCAAATAATTAACCTTTGCCCTGGTTCTTTGCCCTATATGTATGTGTGACCTCCATCCACCCTTTGAATTTTCAATGTTAAAAAT
>SNQJ01S0016537.1:145644-177616 GCA_010110895.2 Picea sitchensis | reverse complement strand
TTTAGATATCTTTTCTGATCTTATCAAATGAATCCCTTCTTTTACCTTATTGCCATACCACATAAAACTAAATATTTCGCTTCTAATAATATTGAGTATACTTTTTGGAATCTTGGCGAGAGAAAGCCAATATACATGTATACTTTCAAGTATTTATTTACAAGTGTAACCCTTCCCCCTAAGCTTAACCATCTCAGGCTCCAATTTGCAATCATTTTCTCAAACTTTCTCACCAACCAATACCAATCAGCCTTATTATAACGGTTGGGCTTTAGAAAACAACCAAGATACTTGAAACCTGCATCTACTAATTTTACATCAAAAGGAAGAACCTCCTTCAACAAAGATAAATCCTTTGTTATCCATCCAGCTTCAAGAAACATTGATTTATGTGGACTAAAGGCCATTCCAGTTGCTTTATTGAACAACTTTAAGAGATCCTTTTATAAATTCCACTCAACAAAATTTTCATTTCCAAATAGAATAATATCATCAACAAACATCAAATGAGTAATGTAAATCCATCTAGCCACATGCATACCTTATAGGTTCTTATCTCTAACCTCCTCCTTTATAGCTTTGCTTAAGCCTTCCACAACAAGAAGAAAGAGTAAAGGGGATAATGGGAACCCTTGTCTTAATCCCCTTGTACTTTTAAAGAACTATGTCGGCTTGCTATTAATCAATACATCAAATTTTGCATCGGTTACATGCCCCATGATCCAATCAGTTGCTTCTAAGCTCATTCCCACATGTAATAGCAGAAGTCTTAAGAAACCCCAGTCAACTCTTCCATATGCCTTTATCATGTCTAGTTTAAGTACCATAGCTTTGATATTTTAAACCTTAATACTATGCAAATCTTCTTGTACTATGCCAATAGCATCAATGCTTTTCCTTATGATAATGATGGTTAACCTCTAGTGAAGATAACTCATTACTTGAAATTCTTCATAATGTTATTTTGATACTCCAAAAACATTAGAAAAAGAGTTTCAAAATGGTTGTAATTTTGATGGTCACTAATATATTTATATTTGTGTTTGTTTTAATGATAAAATCTATTATAATTTAATGATTAATTAGTAAAGAAGATAAAATCTCATTTATCATAGACTATTATTAAAAACTGCTAAATAAATTATCATTAGGGAAAGCCACAATTTTTTTTTTTAACTAATCAACAGTGTGAAGTCTTACTTTAGTATTCACACAAGAAAACCATTTTTCCATCATCTCTTCTTATGAGTATATAATTTAAAAAAAATTAAATATAAACATTTTTCAATTATTTTTATTGACATTGTTGGATATATTTTATATGGTTATATTTTTTTATTAGTTTAGATTTTTTGAAATATCTTTTTAAAAGGAGTAATACATATTTTTTTATTTTTTTAAGTGAGTAATAAGCTTTTTTTTTTTTATTTATTTTTTTATTTTTTTAAGAAGTAAGTAATAAGCATTTTTTATGTTTTTATTTTTATTTTTTTAATTATATAAGTTTTTTAAATGTATTAAAAATTTTAGTGTCAAATTTTATGATTAAAGGCTTGTTTACTTAGTTCATGATTTTCTTAAATAGTGTTTGAATAATATTTTACATTTTTGTTTAGAACGTTTGATATAAATGTAATTCATTTTTTTGATATGTTGTATTTTTTTAAATTTTTTCTATGCAAGCTATATTCAAATTATATGTTAATCTCTAGTACTAATAATAAGACTATTTTATAAGTTGAACTAAAATAATAAATTTGATAAACATACATAAATTCTTATAATACTAATTTTTTTATGGGAAATGTTTGTGAGGGGAAAAGATAAATCTACATTTCATTATTAAACAAAAAAGTTATTGCATGTAGTTACATTAGATTGTGTTAAAGATAATTTCTTCTCTTAATCTTAGGTTTTTTTCATATTGATCTTCTTTAACCAATCTCTCACAAAGGTTTTAGATCATATGTCAAAGGAAACCCTAAAGAAGGCTCTAAACAACCCTATGTTGTTTACACCAAATACTTGAAGAAAAGACCTCTCAAAGATAAAAATTCACAATCAAGATATTTCTCTTAGTTTTTCCAAAATATGCCATGCTAATCCTTTCTAACCTCAAATCATCATTATTTATATTTTGAAAAAAATGATAAAATTTTGGTTGGATATTAATATGTGATACACAAGTGTTTCAATCCCACTTAAATGAACTTAGATTCCATTATCCTTTTCATCTTAACAAACCCTACAAAAATGTTTTCCATATTAATACTTAAATGTGCATTTTGACAAAAATGTTTTCCATATTAATACTTAAATATGAATTTTGAACATCAATATATTCCAAACTATAATTTTGAATTATATTGAATGCTTCATACACTACAATGATCATTTTCCCATGATTCTTCCCCTTTTCCTTATGTGAACACAATTGCGTAGGGTCCTCAAATGTTGTAGTTTCGGTACAATAAACACTCACTTGTACCATATCTCATATCTATCATTTAGCATATTGAAACACGAAGGATAACATATTCTCTACATAACATGTGTTTTCCTTAGAATAGTTGGGATTGAAGGATTGTCCTACACTTTTGGTCAGGAAAAGAAGGGTATTTTTTCTCAAAGACTCACAAGTTTTGATTGCATTAAGAAAGGTGACTTACTCTTTCAATGAATGTTTCAATAGGGGAAGATACACTTTTGGTCCAGAAAAGAAGGGTATTTTTCTCAAAGGCTCACAAGTTTTGATTGCATTAAGAAAGGTGACTTCCTCTTTCAATGAATGTTTCAATAGGGGAAGACACATGAGGGATGTGATTTAGTGTCTTTTAGGATCCACATGGATGCCTTATGTTTGTGCCTTTAAATTTCTCGCATGGTAGCCATAACAAATTTGATAGGTGTTTTGACCATTATCTGAGAATTATAAACTATGTATTGAGAATTATAAACTATGTATGAGTGATGGTTAGTTAGAGTGAGCACTAAATTGATATATAAACTATGCAAGAATTTTAGTATAACAGAATCACTTAAATCGATTGATAGTTATTACGAATTATAAACTATGTATTGAGAATTATAAACTATGTATGAGTGATGGTTAGTTAGAGTGAACACTAAATTGATATATAAACTATGTAAGAATTTTAGTATAACGGAATCACTTAAATCGATTGATAGTTATTACGATTATCTTGTTAAATGCTATTGGAACCGAATTGTCATAGTATTAGCAATGTATACATAAATGCATTGTGCATGTATCAACACCACATCATGGTGAAGCTTATGATTCTAGTATTGAATGTGTGACTGTAACTATAAATAATGAGGCTAGAATTGAATGTGTGGATGTAACTATAAATAATGGCAACAAGTTCATGAAGGGTGAAATTACTATCTTTCTTAAATAATATTTATGATTTTATAGGAATATCTTCCATAATGTATGTATCATATGGATTTCAAAAATACACTAGATTTTGTCATTAATAAGAATATTCACATGATAAATAATTTACAGAAATTAGAAATTAGAAATTAGGAATTAGGAATTAGTGATGTTAGTGAGAGTTTATTAGTATAGTAAGGGTTTTGAGGAATTGTAATGCCCCTTTTTAATTAGATATGATATGGGCTGACATTTTATTATTTGAGGGCATTATTAATGTATGGACTACTTTTTAATTAGATATGTTATTGGTTAACATTTAATTATTTGAGAGAATTCTTAATGTATGGATTACCTTGTTTATGGACTACCTTCTTGTGGATACATGTATTTAGAATAGATTTATGTTTGAAACTCTTTTGACTTGTTTAACTTTTTATTAATATATTTTGTGATGATTTTGTAAGTGAATTATGAACATGTTGAAAATTTCTTAGTACTTTTGAATACTATGATTGAATCTAGAAACTTATAGTTTGATTTGATTATGAATCATATACATACATACATATGACTTGTATAATTATTGAATTGATATATTTTTTTAAGATATTTATGGTTTGACACGTGTGATAGGAAGAAAGACACATATATTTACTATGGAGTGAGTCAAGCTATATAGACAAGTTGGGTTAATGAGATTATTCCTTGATTTGAACATTACATTGTAAGCATGTTGTTATGTTTTACATATGTTTGAATAGTTCTATTTGAATTAAGTCTCTAGATGTGTGCAAGGATAGGGACAAGTATTGGCAATTAAGCTTACACATGGATAATGGTTGTATGGAGAGGGTGTGACATTTGTAAGATTGGGAGAGGAGTAGCATCCCTATTTTTTCCTACTATCAACTCCTTCTATGTATTGGATTGTATATAGTATTTCATAAAAAAATGTTACATGTTGTCATGAGGGAAAGACATATATGGTTACTCATAAGGTATAATTGAGGGATGTGCAATAGGGATTAGTCTTTATTCCTCATGACCATGAGTCTCTCACCATGAGTAAATAGAATAGAGTTAGCATTGGTCTCAATTGTGTTACATTGGTTTTTTCCCTCCCATGAAAATGTATCTTAATAAAAAGATTGAGTGATAATAGCGTCACCCTTGATACATGTTCTATTGGTTGAGACTATCTTGTTATTCAAGAAATACCAAAATAGCTTGAAAATATAGAAAGGGGAAGCTCCAAGCCTTGAGAAATAGATATATCAGAATTAAATATACACGTATTCAAAGGGACAACCTCCTTTTTAAAATAAACAAATATACAAGAATGATATGAGACGATTCTAAAATTGGGTCTCCTTAGTGTGTATGTGTGTATATACATAAAGAGAGTATAATCACAATTATTACTTTACAATAAGTCATTTACATAGAAGAAATTCACACATATTATGCATTGTAATGAACATTACGTTTATAATTTCAAAGTGACATATGGTTCATGTGGAAAGGTCCACTAAAAGTTAGGGTGTGCAATTTCATATCTAGAAGGAGACCATAAATCCCAAATTTAGATTACGATGAATCATCAATACAAAATAAAATATTGTATTTTCTTTCACAATACTATTTGAGTATGAAAAATAATATTGTATATTGATTATAGATACTTAGATAGATCATGTTATTCATATGGTAAAATACAATTTCTCTTTAATACTATATTTTTCTAACAAAAATTACCTTGCTATTTATATATTTAATACTATGTTTTGCTACCAAAAATTGCCTTGGTATCTATATATTTAAGATACTTATTCTTTATTTAATTTTAATTATTAAAGATTAAAGTATGTACATTTATTTTACTTCATCTCAATTTAATTTTAATTTTATTTCATAATATCAGTAGTACATATTGTAAAAAATTTGGCGTTCTATTTGCGGCATTATGGACAAAATTGGCCATATTGTGAAAAAATAGAGGAAATTTTAATTTATTTTTTTCCATGTTGTCGGATAACATTGCTATTACCACGTTGACGTCTCTCTTGCCACGTTTTCATCTCTCTTTCCATGTTATTGTCTCTCTTGCCACGTTTGCCACATAGTCGTCTCTCTTGCCACATTTGTGACATAGTCGTCTCTCTTGCCACATTTGTGAAGATAGTTGTGACAGTTGTGACATTGTGGAAACTAGGTTTTCCCCCTCCAAAGGTCACCTAGTATTTTGACCAAGTCAACTTTGATTTGGTCAATGGTCGTAGGAATTGTGATGTTATAAAATCTATAAATATGTTGCATTTCACGGATGTTGGGACAAGTTTGCTATAATAATGACACTTCAAAAAGGGTTTGTGGGTCTTCTCGGCTAGAGTAAAATTATTAAAAGACATTATACTAGGGCTCTTCTCGTTTCATTCTAATTTTCGGATTGGTCGAATTTTAAAGGAAACAACTATTAAAAGACATTGTTCTAGGGCTAGAGTACATGAAGGGAAATAATGACCTGTGAATGGGGCCAATGTTGAAATGTTTTCAAAATGTTTCTGTATAAAATCATACATCCTTGAGTCTTGAAACCCTCCCATACCGTCAAGGCATGTGTCTATTCTAACAATGTCAAATTGTGATGCATACAGGCACACATTGAATCAATTTCAATGTTGGCCCCATTCACTGCTCACTATGTGGGGATGGTGCATGACATTTTTGGTGGTTGAATAGGAAGTTCCATAAAATTTCAAGAGATTTCCAACAAATATTCTACAAATGGAAACAACAACATTTGACAATGATACGCCCATTATGAACATTGTTGCAAACATGGACGATATCAAATATGATGTGGTCACGACATCATACATCCTTGAGTCTTGAAACCCTCCCATACTGTCAAGTCATGTGTCTAGTATAACCATGTCAAATTTCAATGCATACATGCACATATTGAAGAAATTTCAATGTTGGCCCCATTCATTAGTGCTCACTATGAGGGGTCGGTTCATGACATTTGTCGTGGTTGAATTGGAAATTACATGACATTTCAAGAGAGATCCAACAAAGATTCTATGGATGGAAACAACGACATTTGACAAATATGAGACACCCCATTATGAGCGTTGTTGCAAACATGGATGATATCAAAGATTATGTGGTTGGGACATCAAACATCCTTGAGTCTTGAAACCCTCCCATACTGTCAAGGCCTATGTCAAGTCTAACCATGTCAAATTTCGATACATATAGGCACATACTGAAGAAATTTCAACATTGGCCCCATTCACTACTCACTATGCGAGGTTGGTGCATGACATTTTTGGTGGTTGAATTGGAAGTTCCATAACATTTCAAGAGAGTTCCAACAAATATTATACAGATGGAAACACCGACATTTGACAAATATGAGATGCCCCATTATGAACTTTGTTGCAAACATGGATGATCTCAAAGATTATGTGGTTGGGAAATCAGACATATTCCTTGAGTCTTGAAACCCTCCCATACCATCAAGGCATGTTTCTAGTGTAACCATGTCAAATTGCGACCCATACATGCACAGTTTGAAGAAATTTCAACGTTGGCCCCATTCACTGCTCACTATGTGGGGTTAGTGGAAGAAATTTCACTATGCTCATTCACCTTCAAGGCAGGCCCCATTCACTATGCTCACTATGATACATCCATTATATTGAACATTGATGCAAACATGGATGATCTAAAATATTATGCGGGGACTTCAAACATCCTTAAGTATCGAAGCCCTCCCATACCTTCAAGGAAACTATCTAGTTTAACCATGTCAAATTTTGAAGCATACAAGCATACATTGAAAATGTTTCAACGTTGGCCCCATTCATTGCTCACTATGTGGGGTCGGTGGAAGAAATTTGTGATGTGTGTATTTGAAGTTCCTCGAAAAATTTCAAGATAGTTTCGACAACGATTTGATATAAGGGAATGATGAATGATGACAATGAGAGGTGCGAAATGATGAACGTTGATGCAAATGTGGACGATCTCAAACATTATGTGGGGAAATCATACATCCTTGAGTATTGAAACCCTCCCATACTGTCAAGCCATGTGTCTAGTCTAACCATGTCAAATTTCGATGCATACATGCACAATTTGAAGAAATTTCAATGTTGTCCCCATTCACAGCTCACTATGCGGGGTCGGTGCAAGATGACATTTCTGGTGGGTGAATGATAGCAGTAATAAAAATGATGAGTTGATGACATCATCCTCTGAAGAATGTTTGAGTGAAGATGATGAGCTGATGACATTGTTCTCACAAACATATGTCCACTTATTCCCAATGACACATATTTGATATCCTCCAACATTAAAGAAATCCCCACATCAGTAGGGAGTTTAAACATTTTCAATAAGTGGGATTCATTCATGCATTCTCCTACTTCATGGAAATTCTCTTGTGATAATTCTCACCATTACTCACATAACCCCCACACTTTATTTCCCTTATTTACTCAATAATGCAAATTTAGAAATGACCAAAGCTAATGCAACAATGATAGAATAGAAAACCATGGAAGAGAGATAGATGGTTGTAGATAAGCATAGAGGAAAGGAAAATTATCAAACATTTAACCCCATTCCCATGAAATAATTGATTATTAATTATTTAAGAGTTAAGGAAATACTCCACTAGGTTTCCCATAATGCAATCAATGGATTGGACTATTTATGCCTACATGAGGGCACTGAAAAGGAAGGATATGCTCAAGGGATTGTTGAGTAGAGAAAGGAAACATTTTCCCTTGTGTTGTGTAAGGCATGGAAGAGATATTTTCCTGTATAATCAAAGAGCACTCACAGACCCACTCTATATATCGTCTCATCTCATCCTTGTTTTGTTTTAATTTTCTGATCGGTCGAATTTTAAAGGAAACAATTATTAAACGACATTGTACTCGGGCTAGAATACATGATGGACAATGGTGACCTGTGAATGAGGCCAACGTTGAATTTTTTTCAAAATGTTTCTGTATGACATCATACATCATTGAGTATTGAAAACCTCCCATACCATTAAGGCGTGTGTCTAGTATAACCATGTCAAATTTCGATACATACAAGTACATATTGAAGAATTTTCAACGTTGGCCCCAGCCACTGCTCACTATGCGGGGTTGGTGCAGGACATTTTTGGTGGTTGAATTGGAAGTTATGAATGTTAAGGTGGCGAAATCATTCATGTTTATTTCTATAGTGTCATGGACTAGATATGAGAATATGATCAGGATAACTCATTGGAAGGTTCCAAGAGAATTACATAGGACAAAGGGAAGGACCTTGTAGGAAAATGTTCCCCTGGGAAAGTAAAAGTAATTTTGTCTCAGTACTTAAGGTGATATGTATATGGTTATATCCACTAAACCTATATAAAAATGAAAAGTAACTTTTACTTTCTAAATAATCTAGTACTGATCAATGAAAGGTAAGGGAAAGTGGTCATTTATTTTGGCCTTATTGATCTCTTTGTAATATAAACACACCCTCAATTTTCCATTTTTATTGGGAACTATAATCAATGGTGAAACTCATTCACTTTCATATATTGGGTAGAGGAATCCTTCATCTAAAAGTTTCACTAATTCTATTTTGATTATATCTTTTAAGGAAGGGTTAATTCTTCTTTAACAATGCTTAATTAGTGTAGATCCATCCTTGATGTAGATGTGGTGTGTATAAATATTTGGATGAAAACCTTACTTGTCTTTGTAATCCCATGATAATATTGTTGTGTTGTTTCTAAGAATAATTAGTGACTACAATTCTTGGACAACAATCAACTTAGTGTTTATTTTGAGAGTTTTAGAGGGGAAGATTTCCAAGTAAATATTTCCAAGGAACCTATATCAAATAAATAGGAACCTTAGACTATCTCACTTCCCCTTGGCTAGTATATTATTCAATTTTCAAAAATCTTGGATACAATTTTTTCATGTAATTTGAAAATGAAAGTGTATTCATCTGTATTTTTCATGGACATGACTATTTCAATTCTAAGGATAAGGTGTACTATTTCCTACAAATTTATTCTCCTTCTTTGTGCCCTGCCCACATAGGTATTTTAGTATTAATGAGTGGCTTGACAGGGGGTAGAAGAAAATTTTTTTTTGAGGTTGACCATTTGCAATGGTTATGTTTCCTTCAATACAATTGATATATGCATCAACTATATCCAACCATGCTCTTCCTAAAATGAGGGCATACCCATTCATGTTGGATTTGGTTTAAAGTAGCATAAAATCTATTAGTTACTCACATGAATCATTGTGTTACATCCTCTAATACTCCTTCAGTATTTATAGTTAATATATATGCTAGTTAGAGTATAGTAGGTGTGTGTATCAATAGTTACCTATGGTATAGTATACGTAATATCCTTTTTCAACGTTGATGGTTGGACCTAGATCTATTAGAGTATTCTAAATCAATTTTTTGTTGATGTAAACATATAAAACTGGACTACTTGGATCTAAGTATTTAGGAACAAATATTTTTCCTAACATAAGATTTGCAAGTTACCCTATTGCATTTACTATAGGAGAATACTTTATTTTTCTTCCTATATTCTTAATGAATTCTTCTTTTATCTACTTATTGTAGACAGGAATATCCTTAATATCTTGGAGGATAGGGATTTTGACACATAATTTTTTGAGTTCATCTAAGAGGTAATTATCTTAGATGTTGTATGTCTTCTTAGCTTCTAGCCTTTTAGGACAATGTGGTTTTGGTTCAGGAATAGGTTGTTCTTGTGGAAAATAATCCTCCTCCTTAAAGCCCTTATCCTCCATGGGATATAAAAAAGGGGAGGGGTTGTTAGTACCTTCCATGATATTAGAATGATCTCTTCAAGATCCATATAGTAGGTTTGGTAGGTGGTCATCTCATTATTGTATACATGTTGGACCTGACTATTGTTTGGATTGGGTGTTGGATGGGTAAGAAACTAGGGTTCTTTTTGGATTTGTTGGTTACTTCTTGTTGAAGAATTCATTTATTGTGGTGGAGGTAGGAGAAATTCTTGTTTTTATTGGGTTTGGGGTCTCCACCCTTCTAGATATTTACTCCATTGGTAGTTTTACCTTCGAGATTGAGATGAAAATGATTGAAATAAATTTTGGAATGGTTAAGGATGGTTTTGGTACTACCATTGATTTTTCACTAGCTAGAAAGGTTGATTGGAATGATACCAATGTTGAGTATGATTTTTTTCATTATATCTAGAAAACTATTGAGGATGGGAATAAAGCATACCTATTTGAAATGGTCCAACTATTCCTTGCCTCCTTTGGTTGTTGAAGCATAGTAGCTCCATATTCTCTTAAGATATCTGGTAAGTAGCCTTAATACTTGGTAAGATTGTTTTTTGTTATTTTGATGTTCCTCTTTATAAATTCCATATATTTCTATAGTATTAAGAGGACATTCATTCCTAGAATTTTGTTTGTGCATTTACGGCAAAATTTGTTAAAAAGGAAGATAGGTGGTGTTTGATGAGTATAGGCACCTCCTCCCTAAGAACCATAGGTATCATACTACTGAAAAACATATTTTCAATGTGAAATAAGAGAGAGGGTTTGTTGTCGTCTGAATTCCCTGAGAAGAAGAGAGAGGGGTGGGTTTTCCATGGGAAGGAATACTATTCTTGATACCATTGGATGGTTGAGAGAAGGGAAGGGGGTTCAAACACATGATCACACAATAATTAAAGGTAGGTTCAAACACATGATCACACCACCTACTGTCACTGCATCCTTTGGCCCCCTTATTATCCCATTCCTCACTCTAAAATTCACTACTTCTAGAATCATTAAAGGTATCCCTTCGAAAACAAATTGTAGAATCACAAGCAATGCTCTCATGAACACATTAGCAGAGTGACTCTAGAAAATCATTGCATGTTATAATTTTGTTGGCCATCTTCAACATTATTCTACCAGACTAGTGTTAGTACTAGTGAGTGGACAATTGATTTTCGTCAACACCAACTTCTTTATGTAAGAAATTTCAATTTAGTTTCTTTTAAGTTGGTCTACAATGTTTTGCTCACCATGCCAACTTCTTTTGAACCCTTTTCAATCACCAAACTCATAACATCGACTTTAAATCACTCCAATGTATCTCTTCATCTCTTTAATGTTCCTTACTTTAAAACTAAATAGTGTTTATTTGCATATGCTTCGAGGCAATGCATTATTTTAGAAAAAATAATGTTGAGTTAGGATACATGCCAGGATAAAAGTCCATTACGTCCCTAGTGTTAGCACTAAAATTCACACTTTGACTGCTAAAGTGTAAGCTCAACACCCATCAGAATGTAAAAGATAACTTATGCTTTGAATAGGTGGATCAACAAGATGCATAAAGAAAGAGAGAGGGAAGCAAACTGTATATAAGTAGGCTACACCAATGTGAAATGGAGTCACAAACATCTCACTCATCTAAGTCACAAAAGATGCTTAACAAAAAACAAGATTATATGTTGATAGGTGGAAGAAATGAAGAAGGAAAACATAAGATAGAATGTTCAGTAAATAGAAATCCTCTTAATTCAATGAATCAACAAATACTTGAATATAAACAATGACTAATGGGAAAAATACTACAGATCCTCTGTTGCTTACGGATCCATAAATCATTGACAACCTTTGATCCTCAAATCTGCAATATATTCAAATAAGAAGAAATATAAAAGAAGAGTTACAATCTGAAATCACATCTCTCATGAGTCTCTAATAGCAGTCATGCTTACAATCCTAAAATGCCCATAGGCTTATAAATGAACACACACAAAAAACTGCCTATTCCTACTCTCTCTAGCCTCTCTTGGCTCATCCCTCCTTTCTTCAAGAGATCTCTCCTTATTTAAATAGACAATAGAATCCAAATGAACTAAGGAGGTCAAATCTTGTATCCTCCATTGGATTCTAATCCTTGGAGATAGGTGGCAAAAATCAAATTGATGCAGGAGCATCGTAAGCAACTAGCCAAGCAAGCAACATAAAAGGCGAAAGATAGCTGGAAAAGCACCAGCGCACATTTTTGAAATGTTTTGAAAAAATAATGAAGCGGATATTAATGTGATAGGTGGGGAAGTGTACTTACATTTATATATTATATGTTGTAAATAGATCTTGAGCACTGCTCTCATCTGTAGAATGTAAAGGCATTTATACGTAATTAATGAAAGTAGGTAGATTTGAACTCGTAGATTAGAGAATTTAGAGAGTAGGAGGGAAAATGAATATAGACACCCTCACTCTTATATCATTGTAACATTATGATCATTCAGAATTCATAAGATGGGGAGCTGTAGCAGAGAGATATAGAGAAGAACCCATGTACAGGAGCACTTGAGTTAATATATGAACTTTTGACTCTGTTTTCATGGTGTTATGATGCTTACTGTTTACATTTGTTGAATGGTATGCTTATAGTTGTTTTATTCTCTCTGTTATGCATTTGTTTCAATATTATATTGTGTGTATGATTTCATGTTGAATGCATGATGTATGAGAGAGGAGAAGAATGAGTTTCAATTGTTTCTCATCTTGAGAGTTCATGCAAGGAGTGCAATGAAACGTCCACAAGGTGTGCATTGAAAAGGATCTTAGTTTTATCTCAGAAAGCTCAGGAGAGATACCGTTGTTCTCATACCAGCATAAGTGCAGATGAAGCACATAGCCATGCAAGGCACATGCAGGCTAGTTGAATCATTAGAAGTTATCAACTAAGGTGAAGGTTGAAGGACTATTGTTGCAAACATTGCACAGAGTCGAGGACTCAAATAACCAGAGGTTATTTGAAATATTGCCGCAAGGAGTGCGAGCATGATCCCTCTTGGAGACTTAAGTTCAAGAGAGAAATATCTGAAGGGTTAGTACCTTTCAATAGTTCAAATGAAGAAGGGGAGAGAAATCATTGCGCAGAAGTTAATTTCAGTGGACGGATGCCAAGTTAGCTTGGCCAGAGATTCTTGAGGAGTGAATCAGACGGTCAGAATTCTCCGTGGAGAACTCATGAAGTCGCGAGGACCATAGGATCCAGTGAAGCTACAAGGTGGTCAGGAGTTGGGCGAACCCATCACTTTGGTTTCAAGAATCAACGTGGACAGTTTATTGTGGTCAGTTGAGCCGATTAGATCATTTCAGAATTTCAGGTTTCGTAAGGTTGAAGTGCAGACCAAAACCTTTGGTCACTCACACTCCCAAACCGCGAAAGGGATTATCACGGGTGAAGATGAACGAGTGAGTTTTGACACTTCGAGAATTCGGGGTTCGATATTTTGGGAGTCCTAACAACATGGAGCTGGGACATAGTGGACTAAAAATCTCGAAGTCATGAAACGCAATAGGACTTTGGCATGGAATTTCTAGATTTCGGCACTTCGGGTGTTGAGAAGTAGAGGGGGTAGCGATTTTTGGAATTGAGAGTTCAAACTTCCAGCTCACGAAATCCCAAAGAGCGAAAGGAGAAAACTCCTGAAAAAGTTGCAGGAAAATAGCTTTGGGCCCCAATCGAGTTTCAGGGTTCCGGGAGTCAAGAGACAGATTTGCATGTCAACGCAACTCCCAAAATCATGAAGAGAGAAAAGCTGAAAGTAGGGTCCCAAACACCAGTTGGAGGATACGTGTGACGGAAGCTAAAAGAGGTGGTCGAGCTTCGGCAAAAGTCCCGAAAGACCATCGATCTCACCAAAAAGGGGAAATTTAATAAACCAGGAAATCATAAGGGAAGAGGAACGAGTGTTGGTCAATCACTCAAGTCCCGAAAAGCTGAAATAAGTGGCAACAAGAGGCGTGTGTTCGACGCGTTGAAGGAGTCAACCCTCATTGATGTTTCAGGTTTTGGAGGTCGAAGAGACAAGGGGCTCGACAACAGGATTCGTGAAATTGTGAAATCCAAAATCCTGAAAGGGAAAAATCCCTGATCACATTTATTGGTCAGTTGTGGAGTTAATGCCGGTGTTTGATCACGTAGGCATAACTCAGAAGGACCTGTGGAATACACCTGTTTGTGTGTGTGAAGTATTCCCTATGGGGGAAATAAAAGATTCAATCAGACTCAGGGGAGGATTTAGAACGCTCCTGCGTGGATCTTGGCTCGAGGGTCGGGGGTCTGCATCACAAAGAGACAAAAATCCAACAAACTACTGATTTTCAGGAATTTGTTGGATTCGTCATTAATAAATTGTTTCCACCTCATGCATGAGGCCTTTGATGGAGATAAATCTTAGGTGCAAGTGTCCCTTGATATCTAAATGATCCTTGAGAATCCATTTGAACTCTCCTTGACATGTGGCAACCTCCCAACAAGGCAAATATCAAAACCGTCACTGTTACAAAAAATTAGTACGCAACACCACTATCCAGAGTACACAACGCCTACTTCTAGATCCAATATCTCTAAAAAAAAACACATTTTGAAAAACTGAGAGAGGTTTCTTTTATTTGGAATGTTTTGAACAAAAACCTCCTTCAGTTCTCAAAAATACATCCTCAACTTCTCATAAACCAAGTTTTAATTTAGTGACTCAAAACTGGAAGAATAACTCTGCACAGTTTATCCTCTGCCAGAATATTACGCAGTGCCTATAGCTAGCACCCGACTGTGTTTCTGCATGCAATTTGGTAGCATAAATCCATAGGTGCTCTGATTCTTGAACTTGTATATTGGGAATAACTCAATATAATTTCAATTTCCCCCAAAACAAATAAAAATCCCATAACAATTTTATTCATTTGCCAAAATGAATAATGAAATGCAGAATTTGTTCTCTGTGAAATATTAGGTAGCCCCTGTAGGTAGCGCCACTTATGAAATGTTGAGGCATAAACCAATATTGTGCTAACATAGGCTCCATGGGGGATAGAGTCCTCCCTGTGAGGCTCTAAGAAATCTTGTAGTTTCAGTGCCTTATCCTTTGGTCTTGTGGAGTCATGCTCTCAACCTTTAACCTCTGCAATCTGATTTGATCTATGACCTTCAGCTGAAACTAAATGAAAATGAAAACTAAAACTGACAAAATGATGAAAATGATGCTTGTCCAATAAGCTTATTTCACACACCTACTCTAATTATTTGGAAACTAAAGCGTTCAAGTTACATGAAACAACCAATGAAGACATTTCATTATTTTTTCAACTGTTTGAACTTTTGAAATGTGCTTCTTTAAGCACCAGAGATAATTCTTACTTGAAGGCGCGTCAAAAAAACATTTGGAAATACACTTTCCATTGAAGAAAGCAATGTGTCTAGTCCCATTTTCTGCTTGCAGACAAGCTGCAAATGGATCCTGGAAAACATCATCAATACTTGCCCCCCGCAACATTACTTTGTGTAAAAAGGAAAAGTATTGCATTAGGTCCTTCGTCCACTGTTCTTAGTTTTTGTATGGCTTGCTGATTCTGTGATTCATCCTCAATGCATATGGCCTTGGTCCACTCCTGGTCATGAGGTGTATTAGAAAAAGGGCTTAATGATGCTTGTCTTTTCTTAATTTCAACATTTCTCATCAGATCACATGGCATTTGATCTTGGTTGCTTGATGAAACTGAGCTTCTGTCTTCAAGAGGAATAGGGGGTTGATAGGGCAGTTCATCACAATTATAAGTGATTGGGAAACTAAAGTCTTCTATATTATCTTTTGATTGTGAGGGATATTCATCATAGCTTGGCTTATGGTCCCAATTTATCAATTTTTCACCCTCTAAAATTAGATTATCATCTTTTTCTTCTTTTTCAGCAACAAAAATATGACATGAGGGTTGAAACAAGCTATTGTTTCTTTGATGGGAAGGGTACTTTTATGATATTAGGTCTTCAACAGATTGGTCATGGAAATCATCTTCATATGATCATACAAAGGTGAATCAATGACCATTTGACTATTAACGGCTGAGGAGATTAGTACAATAGTTGGGGCAACTGGTTGCTCAGGGAAAACATCCTCATAGTCATCAAAACTTGGCAAATCATGGCACATTAGTTCATTAACAATAGGAGGGATTGATAAGCTATGAATTTGGTCACGACAAGATGCAACACTATTCTCATGATAAAATAAATCTGAATCTAAGATGACCTCTTGACTTAAAGAATCTAGAAAAGGAGGAGACAAGGAAATGATGGATTGTCCATATTGATCTTTCTCTTGGGGACCTATATTTTGACATGAATCATGCATTTTTTCTTCAAATTTAGGAATATCATTGTGAAACTCATCATCTAAGTCCTGATCTCTATAATCATCCCCTTCATCATCACTACTAGAGGAATCACTTATTGAATCTTGAATATATGATGCATACCCCTCACAACAATTCTCAAAAAGTCTTTCAGCTGGATAAATTATCTTTCAATGAGAATAAAAAACATCATGAAGGTCCTTCAAAGAGGAAATACTAGAAGAAGGGAGAGTTCTATACCATTGCCTCGCATTGCCTTCCAATGAATACATGAACATTTTCATCAATATATCTTCATGATGGATGTCAAGTTATTGCATCAAAGCATGAATTCATGAACATGCTCAAAAGGGTTGTCACCATCACCTTCATAAAATATGGTCAACATATCTTTCCATTCATCAATTTGATGCACAAGATGTGGATAACCATCTATGGCCAAGAAATTGAGTGGGGCAAACCTCCTGGCCAGGATAGCCTTCATAGCCATTTGATTTTTCTCATCCCCAGTGGAGTCACCAACCTATTATGAATAATGGAGTCTCCATGGTGAATGTGCAGTATTGAAGGTGTCCAACTTCAGTCACCATCTAAAGATAGAGTTGTGCAATGTCGTTCTTCTCAAGGAGCTTTTCAATTTGCTCAAATCCATCCCCAACAATGGCGCCGAAAATGTTAGCACTGAAAGTCACACTTCGACTGCTAAAGTGTAAGCTCAGCACCCATCATAATGTAAAAGATAACTTTGGTTTTGAATAGGTGGATCAACAAGATGGATAAATAAAGAGAGAGGGAAACAAAATGCAGATCAATAGGCTACACCAATAGGCAATGAAGTCACAAACATCCCACTCATTTATGGAACAGAAGGTGCTTAACAAAAAACAAGATTATATGTTGATACGTGGAAGAAATGAAGAAGGAAAACATAAGATAGAATGTTCAGTAAATAAAGATCCTCTCAATTCAATGAATCAAAAAATACTTGAATATAAATAATGACTGATGGGCAAAATACAACAGATCCTCTACTGCTTGAGGGATCCATAAATCATTGACAGCCTTTGATCCTCAAATCTGCAATATATTCAAATAAGAAGAAATATAAAAGAAGAGTTACAATATGAAATCACAACTCTCATGAGACTCCAATAGAAATAATTCTTACAATCCTAAAATGCCCACAGCCTTACAAATGAACACACACAAAAAAATGCTTATTCCTACTCTCTCTAGCCTCTCTTGGCTCATACCTACTTTCTTCAAGAGATCCATCCTTATTTAAATAGGAAATAGAATCCAAATGAACTAAGGAGGTCGAATCCCATATCCTCCATTGGATTCTAAGCCTTGGAGATAGGTGGCAACAATCAAAGAGACAAAAATCCAACAAATTGTTGATTTTCAGGAATTTGTTGGAAGTCATTAATAAATTGTTTCCACCTCTTGCATGAGGCCTTTGATGGAGCTAAATCTTAGGTGCAGGTGTCCCTTGATATATAAATGATCCTTGAGAATCCATTTGAACTCTCCTTGACATGTGGCAACCTCCCAACAAGGCAAATATCAAAACCATGATTGCTACAGGAAATTAGTATGCAGCGCCACTGTGCAAAGTACACAATGCCTATTTCTAGATCCAATATCTCTCAAACCAAAGCACATTTTGAAAAACTTAGAGAAATTTTTGTTATTTGGAATGTTATGAACAAAAAACTCCTTCACTTTTCAAAAATACATCCTCTACTGCTCATAACCCAAGTTTTAAATTAGTGACTCAAAACTGGAAGAATAACTTTACACAATTTATCCTCTGCCAGAATATTACACAACGTCTGTAGGTAGCACCCGACTATGTTTCTGCATGCAATTAAGTAACATAAATCCATGGGTGCTCTGATACTTGAACTTGTATATTGGGAATAACTCAATATAATTTCAATTTTCCCCCAAAAAAATAAAAATCCCATAACATTTTTATTCATTTGCCAAAATTAATAATGAAATGCAGATTCTGTTCTCTGTGAAATATTAGGTAGCGCAACTTATGAAATGTTGAGGCATAAACCAATATTGTGCTAACACCTAGTTTATGTAATATCAATTTAAACATTCATGCGCTTTCTACACACCTTTATATTGTAGTTTATTAGCTCATGCAATGTATATGGGGGCATAAACCATTGGCCCAAGTAAAGTGACTTTGACTAGTTAACTGTGTTTATACTTGTGATTGTTAAGCCAAAGGAAATTAGGCAACAACATGCAATTGAATCGAGATTGCAATAACATTTTTATTATCTTCTTGTGCAACTAAATATATTTGTGTGTTATGCATGTGATTAGTTTTTTACAAGTATTTAAACTAACATAGTGATTTATTTACCATTCTAGTTTAATAATGATTTCTTTATCACTCTAGTTTAACAAACATATTTGGTTATTAGTTTATGACTATGTCATATATCTTGGTTTAATTTACTTAGAAATTTTATGGTGGTGTTCTATGTCTTGAATTAATTGACTTAGCTAAGTACATCCTTTAACATGTGTTTTCCATGATAGATCTTACACATTAAGGATATACATACATAATGTGGACATGATTTATTTAGCACTCGAGAACATTGTCAACATTTAACATGTGTTTTCCATGATAGATCTTACACATTAAGGATATAAACTACCTACAACAAGACAATGAAAAACATACATAATGTGGACATGATTTATTTAGCACTAAAGAACATTGTCAAGCATACTGTTATGTTGCCATGATGGAGATGTAGGGAAAAATTGGCTTTTATCCCAAATTTTTAATAATAAATAAAAAAGTGAAACATAGATTCATAATTTCACATATAATAATTTAAGATGGGTTGACGGGAACTATTTAATATTGTAAAAAAGGGAGGGGAGTAAGAGTAGAGAAAACAAATGCTTCTCTTAAATTGTTGAAACTTTACACTATAATTTTTTTTTTAAATTCCCCTAAGTTGAAGATTGAAATCCA
Organism: Picea sitchensis; assembly: GCA_010110895.2. NCBI lineage: Eukaryota > Viridiplantae > Streptophyta > Pinopsida > Pinales > Pinaceae > Picea > Picea sitchensis. The sequence goes on along the minus strand of SNQJ01S0016537.1, from coordinate 157,962 downwards.
ACTATATAAAAAGTTGGGAAGATGAATTGTTTTTAACAGGTAAGCTTAAAAAACACCATGGTCAATGGAAATCCCTAAAAATATTAAAAACCGAGTGGTCTGGGCTCTTTTGCGTGAGAGAGAGAGAGGAGCTTTCGAAATCCACAAAAAAATCTCGCCTTTTCCATGGGAGAGGACGATTGTGTTAATTCAAAATCCGAAATTCAAAACATGAATATATATATCATTCACACTAATGCCAACAATGCAAAAACCAGTAGAAGCGACGAAAGAAAACAAAGAAAAAGGAGGACCTGAGAAATATTTGAACCCCTCTGCCCTCTTATACCATGGAGCCTGCAACTATTCTTGCCAAGGTCGAAGGCTACGATGTGGTCGGACATCACAAGAAGGTAGTTGGCTATTTGAAGGCTTTACTTGGGTTCATCATTGGAAAAGAAAAAAGACTTCATCTAATCAATTCAACGACGAAATTCTCAATCCTGTTGTGATCGAGAGAATGCCAGTCAAAATAACTGGAAATATGTCATGATCTCTCCAAGATTTCCTGGTAAGAATGCATCGAATGCGGGAATAGGGAAAGGGATTTCCATGAAAACAAAGGGTAGAATTTTTTGTGCAAATATTAATTATTCCTGTTTAAATTTTTGAAGAAAAATTGGGGTTCGATTTACTATAAAAGATCAGAGAATTGTGAATTATAGCAAAGGGCACATTTTTATAAAAAATTATTCTTTCATGCACTGGTTCTCCAGTCTGCCACATTGGTCCCATTTTTTTTGGATGATAATTTAGGATATTGGGGGGATTCTATTTTATGGCCCAGTTTCAAATCATAAGTAAAATCTTTCCATTAGGATTTGATCTGGTGGCCTTAAGGCATAAAATTTTAGTATGTGTTTTCAAGGGTTGTAATGAGTTGTGTATAGAATGATTTAATATGGGATTTAAAATATGTTGATATGATTTTTAGAAAAGCGAGATTCCTTAGGAGCTGGAAACCAGTCTCTTCTCTAGAGATGCAGTTGTCAGTGTCGGTGTAAGCTGAGGTGACACCAACTGGCATTGTAGGTAGAATGTATATAAATTATAGTGCTTTTTGAGATTAGTTGGAATATTTTTTCTAAGCTCGCCTGTAAGGTGATCATAGCGCTCTGCCAATGAATGATACATTCTATATAATTCTTCAACATGGTTGAGGAGTTCAGGCCTTTTCTTGTAATACATTTATGCCTTCTTGGCAAATGAATCTGCATCTTATTCAATCAGTTTCAACATTGTCTTCACATGTTTATCCGTGCATATAAAAACAAAGTGTTTCATGTATCAATTCAATTAACATGAACTTGGCAGACTGACAAGAAAACAAAAATATAGAAAATGCAACTGTAATTGCACAAATAAACCAAAAATCCCAGGCAAAACCAGAATGCATACCTTCCAAATTTTCTTCTAGCCATCTTGAATTTTTGGGACTGATATGACTGACACTGTCCCACCACCAAGAATGGGACTTTCCATATCCACTCTTCTTCATCTTGTAGTCTTTTAGTTAGTCTTGTTGATGATATAAGACGATCTAATTTGACAGGAAGGTATGATTTTCAACTAAATAGGTTTCTCTGAATGCAATGTGTCATTCCTTCACCATAGTAGTGCCCTGCATTTCAGATCCTGCCAGAAATATAACTACTTGCTGAAGAATTTGTAGAATTTTTAAATAGCACTAATCCTTTGACATGAGGAACTGTACCCTTGATTTGATAGGGTACTGTGTAGAAAAATTATTTTGTGCATTGAGGCAAGTTTTTGTTTCCCACCCTGTGTACACATGCTAAAACTCTATGATGAAAATGCATAATTGTTGTATCCATATGCTTTAATTTTTTAATATATGTAATAAATTGGTATAATGTATATGAAGCATATGGACTAAACATCCAAAACTACCTTTTATTTATTTTGAAGGTTAAAATCTTAAAAAAAACATTGGAGAGTAATTTTTTTAACAAAATGTTGAAGGGAATAATATACAAGGCAAGTGGTTTATCCTGTCTTTCATGATGTTATGATTGCATCCATGCCCTTAAAGTAACTTAAGAGCACACATTAGAGTGTGATGGAAGATAAAAAGTAAACAGGAAAGCGATAAAACTTTAAATCCTTTCTAATGCAATCTTCTTCTTGGGGAGTCTGATCTGTAAACTGCAGTAGGTATCCTTCTAACTAGTTGATCACAACAGATTCTAGATTAAATTTTATTATTGTTTGATAGAACCTGGTAAATGTGTTTCTATTGTCCAATTGCGGAAAAAGGAAACAACATAAATTATGTGGACAATGCATTCAACCGTGAATAATTTGACACACAGATTTACCCGAGAGAAATCCACTCTGGGACAACTCCAACAATGGAATGGCTTTGTCTATGCTTTATTGACTCTTGAAAATAAGAGAATTACCAATTAAAATGGCTCTAATGAGCAGAGAATAATGCGCATGGGTCTCCAACCGCTACACCACTTCCTTCCTCTCTCTCTCTTTGCAATATTCATCCATAGTGAGAATTGGCTATTGGACTCAGAACTAGCTTCATTCTTTTGGATTTGTCTTCAACTACTATCATTGTCTTGAAGAACTCATTCGAAATATAATCCAAGCTTCAGCATGAACACTCCAATTTTGAAATACACCACTTCTTCCAATTCCAAACCCTCTTTTATGGAATCCCAACAACTTGTGAATCCCAACCACCTAGGAGGAGTAGGAGGAATAATTCATATCTAGACATGACATAGTGTTGTCGATGAAATTAAGATCCTCAAATTGGGGCTGAAACTTAAAATAACATTTCCTATGAGTCTATTGATTAAGCATATGATTATATCGTTTTCATATATGTGCAGAGTAGAGTAAAATTTAGGGGAGAATCATTGGAATGTCCTTTAACTGGTGTAAGCTCTCCATTGTCCTATGGCCATATTGGCATGCTTGTACGAAAAGGGGAGGAGATTGAAGGATGCCATATTTCGAAGGGGACACGAAGGTATTTAATTTTATTATATGAACTAGTAGAATGGACAAATTAGCCTTTCTTTTCTGCTATAACCAAACACCTTGTCTAGGACATGGGATCTAATCATATTCAGCCCGATCGCAAAGCAAGTGGTGCATTTGATAAAACCCTATGGATATGTGATTATATTGTCCATATCCAATGCAAATCACCACATCCCTTGTGGTGCCGTAGAATGCATATCTAATCTCTTGCTGTACAAAATCTAATATGATGAATTGCCACAGATAGAAAATGATAAAACCTCTACTGGGATCTAGAACTTCTTGTAGCACCTTTAAGGCCACAATTTGATCATGAACATATAAGTGCTAACATTGGCTCCACGGGGGATGGATTTCTCCCTGTGAGCTACCAAGAACCTATAGACCTAGTGCCTTATCCAATTGATCCCTACATATTGTATTCCTGAGAGCACCTCTGCTCCTTATTGAAAGATGACAACACTGTCATAATGGGCCAAGGAGGCCAGCTAGGGGAACACACACCTGGGGCGCATAAGTCAATCACTTAGGTGCAACACATCTTCACCTTTTGATGATTAATTAAATATATGTAAATAAATGGTTCCCTTAGTATATAAGGTGAATCAGGACTCAAATAAATCATTCTTACCTTTTCTTCTAAAGCTATGTGTCTCATTTGTTTTATTTTCTGAGTTTGCATTTTACATTTACGACAATTTCATTTTTAGGGTTTCTGAAGAATAACCAGTGCGCCTCCCTTCATGGCTGTCTCCTGGTGACTCTGTTTTCCATGCTTCCACCTATGAGGGTAAGATTATCCCATATTCTAGCCACTCTCTCAGGGATCAAATCATTTCCTTCAAGTTTTCCAAGGCAGAAGGGAGGGCACATCAACTGGGGTTTTTTCCCTTATTGGTTTCTCCTTTGTTGGGATGAAGTGAGTGCGCCCTCTTCTATGTCTACACTAGGATTCTCCCACTAATCCCCGAAGGTCACTCTAAGATAGCCAATGTCTCTTGGCCACTCTCGGATCATCCTGGTTTGGATCCCCATTGCTTGGTGACCCAAACCAATGGTACGCCCGTGAGGAGTTTTTGGTCAGAAGCTGGATTATGGATTTCATGGTCACCTTCTCCTGTATATCACCTTCTTGGGCAGATAAATTGGTATTAGATCCTCAATATCCGTGGAAAGGATTTCAATATTGACGATTGAGCCATATTGTTTTGGTGTTTTCATGAAATATTCTAGATTTTGCACATTCCAAGGTTTCCATTTTCATTCAAGCAACTCAATGGATATCATAAGCCCCAAGGGAACACATATATCCATTGCAGTAGAGAGGAGTTCCACAGATCTAAAACAATATAGATCTCTCCCTCTAGACAAGTTAAGCTCCGTTGCTTCGGGGTTTTGCGTCCTCTGTTCTCAAAACATAGTCTAACCCATTTTGTTTTTCAGCATTGCAAACTAGGGGTTCCTTTGATCTTCAGTTGGACTCACAATTACTCCATGCAAAGATCCTTTCGTAGTCAACTCAGATTACAACACATCAAATCTCGTCCAATATCTTGCCTTTGTTCTCAATGAGTTGCTCAAAATGAAACAACAAAACAATCCAAACCCCTTTTGGTTGGCCACTCGAATCCAACTACCCAAATTTGTTGGTCAAACCAATGGAGAAATTTTGGATTCTTGGATCCGTAGCCTCTCCACCTACTTCAATACATGTCCAAGCCTTACTGAGGAAAGAAAGCTCCAGATTGTCACCTTGCAATTAGAAGGACTGGCACAAACTTGGTGGGATACAGAGCAATAGAATACCACATTTGTGATAGAGATTAGGGATGCTCTAGAATCCTATACTTCCAAACCCATCAGAACCTAGGCTTAACTTTTCGAAGCTTTGAAAAATCGCTTCTACCCACCTGGGTATGTGCAATCTTTATGGATCAAATGGCACCAACTTCGACAACTCCCTTCACAAGGAGTGCATGGCTACATAGAATTCTTCTGCAAGATGGGCCTATTAATTCATATTCCATATCTGAAGAGGTACTCATATTAAAAATTATGGTTGGTTTATTAATTTAGTTCCGTCGAGAAGTAGAACTTTTTGAAAATCCAACTTTAGACAAAACATTTCATAGATCTTTGGCTATAGAAAGGAAAGTCTCTCCTAGAGTTCATAATCCTCAGTCCCACCCATACACAAACTCCCCACATCTCAACCATCTATCTCCCTCTTTCCACCTCCTCGGGCTCAAAACCCGACACCCAATACAAATACAAGGACACCCTCGTGCTCATTCCACAAAACTACTTCACACAATTCATCAGATTGTCGAATCCTCCAAAATCTAAAAACCAACAAAACCCTACTCATTGAGCTGATTGTGTGCTCCCAAGTAGAAGATACCAAAGAAGTTCCTCTAGACAATCCCATAGAAGAAGATCCCTCATTGATTCTAATGACCCATGAAGATTCGAACTCATCCACCCAACCCCTCTTCACCCATAACTGCCAAATAAAAAACGCCTTGGATTTACTAATTATGGACAATGGAAGACAAGAATTTGTTGTCTCAAGACCTTCTCAACTGCCTTAATATAGTTACTACTCCACATCCACAACCCTATCAACTCAGATGGGTTCATAAGGATGGCCCTCACCTCTTAGTTTCTAAGCATTGTCTGGTCACTTTTGCCACAGACCAATTCAAATATACTGTCCTCTATGATGTCTCCCCCTTGGATTGTGCAGATTTTCTGCTTGGTATCCCATACCAAACCCAAAGGAATTCTATCTATCTGGCCAAATCCCACTAGTACAAAATTACCAAAGAAGGCTACACTTATATCTTAACTACAACAAAACCCAAACCCCCTGCTACCCAAGAACATATCTTGTGTGTACACTTAAACCAATGTGTCTCTCTCTGTTTGGTGCACCTAATAACACCAACCAATACCACACACCCTATTCCTGAAACAATGACTCCCCTCCTCCACGAGTTTGCAGAGGCATTTCAACCTCTGGATGGACTCCCCCTCTCCCGACACATTGACCATTCCATTCATCTCATCCACGGATCTGTTTCACCTAACGCCCCTACTTATCAGTTGGCCCCAACATAAATAGAGGAAATCGAAAGACAACTGACCGACGTCATCAACTCTGGCCACATCCAAACTTCATCTTCTCCCTTTGCTTCTGCTGCATTTATCATCCCTAAAAGAGATACCTTAGAAATGCGCCTTGTCAATGATTACCAAGCCTTGAACAAAGCCACAATAAAAAACCGTTACCCCCTGCCCTGGATTGAGGAACTACTCGACACCCTCCAAGGAGCTAAGTGGTTTAATAAATTGGATTTGACAACAGGCTACCATCAAGTTTGAATGAACCCATATGATGTTTGGAAAAAAACGTTCAAGAACAAATTTGGTCTTTTTGAGTGGAAAGTTATGCCTTTCGGCCTCACTAACGCCCCAAGCACTTTCATAAGGCTCATTAATGACATCTTCATAGCACATTTGGGTTGATTTGTGGTCATCTACTTAGATGACATTCTCATCTTCAGTCGGACATGGGACACTCACATGCAACATGTCCAACAAGTTCTCCAAATTCTCCAAGAACAGAAGTTGCAAATCAAAGCGAAGAAGTCATATTTCAGTCAGACTTTAGTTCCCTATCTTGGCTTTGTGGTCAACTCAAAGGGTATTCAACCAGATCCATCCCGCATCCAAGCATTGAAGCAATGGCCTCTACCTTCTTCAGCTAAGGAGCTCAAAATCTTTCTGGGTGGCATCAATTTCTATCATAATTTCATTCCCTCTTTTTCACATCTTGATCAACCTTTGCATAAACTCTCAAACACTTCTTCTACATTCATCTGGAGTAAAGAAGAAACTAGTCACTTTGCTCAGCTCAAAGATACCCTTTGCTCCTCCCCTGTATTACATCTGTCAGGCCTCTCCCAACCCTTTGAGATTGAGGGTGATGCCTCATAATATGCTATTGGAGATACACTTAAACAGGGAGGACAACCCATTGCTTACCACTCTGAAACCCTATCTGAGGCAAAGAAAAATTATAGTACCTATGACAAGGAATTTTACAGTCTGGTTCAAGAACTCAAACAATGGAGGCATTATTTGGTGGGTAAAGAAACCATTCTACATACAGACCACCACCCTTTGATTTTCATTGACTCTCAATCGAGGATTAAGGAACAAAGGCACCTTAAATGGGCCTTCTACATTCAACAATTTCACTTAGTCATCATATATAAGAAAGGCACCTCTAATCAAATGGTTGATTTGCTAAGCCGACCTCCCACTCCAGTTCTTTCCATTCTAGAAGTGCGTTGTGCTACTTATGACACATGGAAATATCAATATGATACTAACCCTGACTTTCGAGAGATTTGGGAAGCTTTGCAAAGTCCGACAATGATCAATCAGACTCCCTTCCTATACTACACTATCTGGGATGGGTGGATATATAAGTTGAATTTTCTATGCGTTCCACACTCAGAAGACTGTCTCTTGCTCATTAGGGAGGCACATGCTTCAGCCTATGTGGGCCACTTCGGGACCACAAAGAACATCCAACATCTGCAATGCCATTTTCATTGGCCTTCCATGCAACCTCAAGTTGAAAAATTTATCAGAGCCTGTGCATTATGCTCACAATCCAAGCCATCAAATCGAAAGCATGGCTTGTATCAGCCACTGTCACCTCTTTCTCGACCTTAGAATTCAATCTCAATGGACTTCCTCAATGGACTTTTAACAACCCAAAAGAAACATGATGCAATCTGGGTAGTGGTATGTTGCTTCAGCAAAATGGCACTTTTTATCCCATGCACGAAGACTACTACAGCAGCACAAACAACAGAACTTTACTTCTGACATGTCTGGCCCCATTTTGGCCTCCGAAGAACTATTTTCTTAGATGAAGATTATCGCTTCCTCAACACATTTTGGAAGACCATATGGGTGCTATTGGGGTGCCACCTCAAGTTTTCTACTGCATTCCATCCTCAAACGGATGGCCAAATAGAGGCTGTCAACATAGTCTTGGTTCATTCTTTGCGAACTCACTTTGGGCACAACAAACAATGGGACAATTACTTGCACATTCTACAAAATAGCTGCAACAAGGAAACACATTCTTCTACAGGCTTTTCACCTTTTGAAGTCTTCTTGGGCTTCCAACCAACATCTCCAACTGAGCTCCCACTCACTTGGGCTCCTTAAGGTACCTTCCATCAACAGTGGGAACAAATTTCATCTCAACGATTTCTCCAACAAATTGGACAATGCCACACTGCAGTAACAACAACACTCTAAGCAGCCCAAGAGCATGCCAAGCAAAACCATGACAAACAAAGAAACTTCATGTCCTGTCAACCAGGGGATCAAGTCTAGTTACACTTGGATAAGAAGCACTTCAAAGGCCACCATCACAAGATTCTGCCAATAAGATATGGTTTGTATATCATACTCGACAAGATTGGAGAAAATGCGTATAGGTTGGATCTGCCACCACAACTGAGAATCCACAATGTCATTAATGTAAATCACTTAAAGTTGTTTGAGTCTTCCCTCTTGGAAGAACCAGTCACCATCACTCCTCCAGTGGACAATATTCCCGATTTGCAGCTTCCATTGGCCAAAGACACTATACTGGACACCCGAACTCGCTCTATAAGACACCAGACATACACTTCATATCCGGTAGCCCACCAAGGCCAAAATCCAGCTCAGGCAAAGTGGATCCCAACTGATGTATTATGCAACAAGTTTCCTCATCTTCTCATGGAAGCCAGGATGCTTTCAGATCTAAACAGGGAGGAATTGGGCCAAGGAGGCCACCTTGGGGAGCGCCCACCTGGGGTGCACAATTCAATCACCTAGACACAACACATCTTCACCTTTTGATGATTAATTAAATATATGTAAATAAATGGTTCCCTCAGTATATAAGGTGAACCGAGACTCAAATAAAACATTCTTACCTTTTCTTCTGAAGCTATGTGTCTCGTTTGTTTTTTTTTTGAGTTTGCATTATACATTTATGACAATTTCGTTTTTAGGGTTTCTGAAGAATAACTAGTGTTCCTCCCTTCATGGATGCCTTCTCGTGACTCTGTTTTCCATGTTTTCACCTCTAAGAGAAAACTTATCCCATTAGCTAGCCACTCTCTTAGGGAGCAAATTGTTTCCTTCAAGTTTTCCAAGGTAGAAGGGAAGGAGCACCAACTGAAGTTTGTGCCCTTATTGGTTTCTCCTTTGTTGGGATGAAGTGAGTGTGCCCTCTTCTATGGTTGCACTGGGTTTATCCCACTGATCCCCAAAGGTCACTCTAAGATAGCCAAAGTCTCTTGGTCACTCTCGGATCATCTTGATTTGGATCTCCATTTCTTGGTCACCCAAACCAATGGTGCGCCCTTGAGTATTTTTTGGTCAAAAGATGGATTATGGATTTTGTGGTCACCTTCTCCTATAGATTGCCTTCTTGGGAAGATCACATAAGCTACAAACTGAAATCATTATGTAGGAAAAATCAAACTGGAAATCACATGCTCATGGAGGGATCTTATTTATGTACATAAACCTACACTAATCTACCTAGCTTGACTCTTTGATCAAGTAATATCAAACTTATAGTGTAACCATGCCAACAACTGTATGATACACTTGATTTCTTCAATGCCATTGATCAGAAAAAAGAAAATTCTATACAATGGAGAATCATCATAAAACCAAAACCCATACTCATAGTTGCACAATAATGCATACCTTGAATTGATAATATACTCCAAATGAGAAACTACTAGATCATAGAAAACATGAGAGAATACCTCAATGAAGACCTCCTTTTTCTGCTTCAGCTGAAAATTAGATTGCCTCCGAAAATCCTCTTCATTACTACTGCTTCCGGTCTCATTGTTATGCAAAAATGAATATTGTTGTAGGTTGATTTCTCTTTCTTCGCATAGGGTTTCCACTAGGGTATGATCCGAATAACAAGATGCTCTATTGTCTCCTCAAGCTTTCTTGAGCCTCCAAGACTCAACCCCCTCTCGGACTTTCTGATGGAAATCTATCGAAAAATATTACATCATCAAATTACATGAAATCAAGAGTTCAAAACCTATGTATGCTAGAAAAAGAATCAGTTTCAAAAAAGAAATGACACTGGTAAACTAACTACTAATTTTAGGAGGAAAATGCTAACGGTAAATCAAAGCAACTTAAATCTGGGAAATGTTGCTTTGATCCTTCAAATAACTGAAAGGCTGCTCGAAAATCATTACTTCCAGGTGCCCTTTGAATGTTCAACTACCCCATTCATTTGTGGAACTAATCTCTTGAAAATAGAATGAAGATGACTGCTTGAGAGAGATCGACACATCAGAAGATGGGTGTCCCACATCTCCTAAAAACAAATACGATTCTGTTGACATCTGTCTCCTTGTTTTCATTTGTGTTTGACTATTCAAAACTATCACTGATTTTGTGCTTGAGTGCCATCACATCAAAATAAAGTTGTTGAAATAATATGAGTAGGAGCCCTCACTTTGCCACTCTCAATTGTTATATTCATATCTTCACTTATAGCAGGAGGTTTAACATTAGGTGTAAAATCAATCTTCCCTTTCTCAACAAATTTCTTTTCTGAAATGTCTGCTATATGGTAGTTTCAAATCCTTCATAAGATGTTGGAATAACTCCACTTGATATTAGGGATGTTAAATTTACAACATTTGTCAGAAATGAAAGTAGCCATTCCACAAAAATATGCTGGCCCAACTTTCCTGAAGAACAACGAGATGATTACAAATGTTGGCCCTGAATATTTTATGAGTTGATCCTTGCATTAGGTGAGTTGTGAAATGCATGACAATATTTCACAGTCTTCATAATTTGATACAAATGTTCCAAATAAGGGATCTCTTGTTTCGAGAAACTCAAAAATTAATGTGATTTCCTCCAAACATTTCTTTTTCTAGAGTTAAAGGGAGAATGCTTATTATGGCATTTTTAATGCTACAATTGCCATGCTCTGATATTCACAATCTTGGCATGTGGGCATTATCTAAGATGTCTGATCTTACCCATGGAGGTTACCCCAAATCTTGTGCAACAACCATGATCTCTGCTAGAGTATTCAAATAATCACAACAATTTATCCCAAGTAATGACTAATGGAAAGCATGGACAAGTTATACAAGCCACTTAGTTCCAAAAAATGCATGTTGTTTGGAATTCTCAACTCATGCCTCTACCCATTGATTCCAAAAATGGATCACATGGATCGAAGACATTGAAGCTCCACCACCCAATGATGGTAAAATTTCTCTGAATCTCCTTGGATGAAACATTTTGTAGCATCATCAAGGATCACCCACTCAAAACTTGACAAGAAAATCTTCCTTTGCTAATTGAAAATAAGATGTTACAATTGTGCAACATGTTCCTCCATTCTTAACTCGTATAGCTTGACATTGAACGCTAATTTGAAAGTTGTATTGATTTGAACATTATATCATTTTGTCTCCATTGGTAACACCAACATGCAATGAAATCTCCAGGTAGAATTGGAATTGAGACCTCAAAATCACCAGAAGAAATGATATCTTGTATGCTTGAAATACTTTTGGATATTTGTGATTTCCCCCAAGAAAATAACACTTCTTTCAGCAATCTAAAACTTCATAGCATTTAGGCTTTCAACTGGAAACACACCCATATCCATAAAAAATCTTCCATATAATCATCATCATTGCAGTTGTATTTGCATCTATTATCAAATCTGTACAGATAATGGCTTATAACAATCAAAACGAATCACCCCATCTCTGTGATATTGGTATTTAAATTTTGACATTGGATGCTTTTTTTTGCTCCTTCCTGAGTCTTTAGTCAAAATGAAAACTGGATTTAAAAAAAAATCAATAATCCTGAAATTATGCTAGAATTTGAACCATTGTATGCAAATATTATTTGGCCTCTGTGAATGCGATTTACACCTAGCATGTTTCTATTATTTTTCACTGAGTTATGCATCCTTTGCCTTTAATATTTGTTGAAAATAGTCAACAACGTCTATTCAAAATCAACAACTTATGACTGATAAATTGTGAAGGACAGAGAAATGCAGAGAGAAAAGAATAGTATATTCAAATGTATGAAGAAGTACAGAACAAAACTGAAGAGGTTAAGCAGTCTATTACAATGTAAGATGGTTGAGCTATATAT
>SNQJ01S0016537.1:125808-145581 GCA_010110895.2 Picea sitchensis | reverse complement strand
GAGTGCATCTACCCTGAATGAAACAATGGTTTGGCATACAAGATATAGACATCTACCATTTCAAATTCTAAGTGTTCTTCAGAAGAACTCCATGGTCAAAGGTCTTCCTATCTTTAAAGAGAAAATTCCATGTGAGTCTTGCATACTTGGAAAACATAAGAGGACCAATTTTCCACAGTCTTCCAATCAAGCCAAACAACATCTTGAACTTGTTCACACTGACCTATGTGGACCAATGCAAATAGAGTCCATAGGTGGTAGATTTTATTTTCTAACGTTTATTGATGATTTTAGTAGAAAAATATGGATCTATTTTCTCAGACACAAGTCTGAAACTTTTGCAAAATTCAAAGAATTCAAAGCAGAAGATGAAAAACAGAGTGGAAAATATATCAAAGAACTCAGGTCAGATGGAGGAGGAGAATACAACTCCAGATAATTTGCAAATTTTTGCAAATCACAAGGCATTATCATGCAAACAATAGCTAAGTATACTCCACAACAGAATGGAGTGGCTGAAAGAAAAAATCAGACAATAATGAATATGGCAAGAACACTTCTTAAAGAAAAACGTTTGTCAAATATTTTTTGGGCTGAAGCAGTAGCATGCTCAGTTTATCTCCTAAATAGATCTCCAACCACAAGTCTAAAGATGAAAGTCCCTCACGAAGCATGGAGTGGGACAAATCTCAATGTTGTGTATCTAAGGACATTCAGATGCATAGCATATGCTCGCATACCTTCCGAATTAAGGAAGAAACTTGATGACGAAAGTGAGAAATGTATTTTCACTGGATATAGTGAAACATCTAAATCTTACAGGCTTTACAATCCAATCTCCAAGAAACTAATTCTCAGCAGAGATGTAAAATTTCTGGAAAATCAATTCTGGAATGATTCAGAATATCAACAAATGGACAGTCAAAATCCATTGCTACCAAGTTCTGAAAACGCAGAAAATTTAGGACAACAAGTACCTCAAACTATTCTTCCAAGATTGACAGTACAAAGACAACCTGGAAATTATCAGGATAACTCAACTTCCAGCAGAGAATCATTCTCCGAACAACAAAATCAGAGAACTCAAAGTTTGAGAGAAATCCATCAGCAGTTGGATGAATTTGAACAACACAACCTTTTTGTTTTAATGTCATGTCAACCTACATCTTTTAACGAAGCAACTAAGGAGCCACATTGGGTTCAAGCCATGAACCAAGAAATTGACTCCATTGAGAGGAACAAGACATGGGATCTTGTTTATTTGCCAAGTCACAAGAAGAGTATTGGTGTCAAGTGGGTTTACAAAACTAAACTCAATTAAAAAGGGCAGATCGAAAAACACAAGGCAAGACTTGTTGCCAAAGGATTCTCACAACAACCTGGTACTGATTATGGTGAAACTTTTTCTCCAATAGCAAGATTAGACACTGTAAGGACTCTATTGGCCATAGCAGCCCAACACAAATGGCAAGTATACCAGATGGATGTCAATTCATCATTCCTGAATGGTTTCTTAGAAGAAGAAGTTTATGTCGATCAACCACCTGGATTTGAAGTCCAAGAGAAGCCAACCAAAGTATATCGGTTGAAGAAAGCCTTGTATGGCTTAAAGCAAGATCCAAGAGCTTTGTACAACATAATTGACATTTACCTGATCCAAAGTGGTTTCAGCAGAAGGCAAAATGAGCCAAATCTTTACACCAAAATAGATCAGCACGGTAAAATTTTGATTGTATGTTTATATGTTGATGACATGATCTATATGGGAAATCTTGAGTTAACAAATTTTAAGCATGCCGTGCAATCTGAGTTTGAGATGATAGATCTTAGCATAATGCAATATTTTTTAGGGATTGAGGTTGATCAATCAACCAAAGGCATTTTTGTCTTTCAGAAAAAGTATGCAGCAGACATCATCAAAAGATTATGCATGGAAGAATGCAATCCAACAGAAACCCCTATACCCCTAGGCACAAAATTGAGCAAGAAAGATGAAGGCCCTATAGTGGACTCTACCCTGTACAAAATTTTAGTATGTAGTTTGTTGTATCTTATAACAACTAGGCCTAACATTATGTATGCAGGAAACCTAGTTTCCAGATTCATGGAATCCCCAAAAGATTCTCATTGGAAAATGGCGAAACGAATTCTGAGATATGTTGCAGGAGCTCTCAATTTTGGCTTATGGTACACTAAATATGATAGTAATCAAGTTTCTAGTTACACAGACAGTGATTTTGTAGGCAGCCTAGACGACATGAAAAACACATCTGGATATGTTTTTCAACTGGGCATGAACCTGATCTCATGGGCATCAAAGAAGCAGCCAATTGTTTCAATATCTTCTGCAGAGGCAGAGTATGTCACTGCTACATCAGCTTCCTGTCATGCTATGTGGCTGAGAAGAATATTGAAAGATATGTCACATACAGAAAAGGATCCAACTCCTAATTTCTATGACAATACTTCAGCAATTGCTCTATCCAAAAATCATGTGTTTCACAAGAAAAGAAAACACATTGACACTCGTTTTCATTTCATACGTGAGCTAGTCAATAATGGTGATATTGTACTACAATTATGTGGTTCTCGAGATCATCTTGTTGATATATTTACAAAGCCACTAGGAAAATCGATTTTTGATTTTCAAAGACAACACTTAGGCATAATCAGTGCTAATGCTTGTAACTGTTGAGTTTAAGAGGGAGTGTTAAATATAATGTAACCTCAATAGGCTGACTGTACACTGCCAGCTATCCTGGCCAGCTGTACTTTCTATTCTTGTTTTGCTTGAGCCTATTTAGCTCAACTATTTCCCTTTGCATAGTACTTACTACTTCATAACTTCTTCATCTACTCGTTTTGTACTCTTCTTCTTATATTCTAATATATTTTTTTCTGTTCTATTCTTTCTCTCTACATTTCTTTCTTCACAATTTATCAATACCAATCACCTCATGCTACTATATCACAAACTCAAAAAATGTTTCCACAGGTCAACTTAATCATCTTCATGGCATTAACCCTCTCAAGTAGCAACTTCTTACTCCCAATCACCATTGTTGATTTCATAATTCCCTCTATGCACTTTGTCCGCTCCTGAAAATTCCAATTTCGCCATTGTAAAAAATCTTCCCATGTACTCTATCCACTCTAGCAAAATCCTATTTTTCCATTGTAAAAAGTCCAATCTTATACTCTGTCCACTCTTCAAAAATCCTATTTTTCCATGTGAAAATTCTATCCTTACCATTATAACCTAAATGTTGAACTTCTCTCCCGTGCTCATCCAACTCATCACATTCCTCTTAAAAATTGGATGGCCACACTAATAAAAATTGAACAATTAAAATAAATGTCCACCTTGGTTATATTTTCAGAAATGGAATAATCAGCGAGGTCATTTCCCTCTTTTTCATCTAACATTCTCGACATCAATAACGACTATTGCCTCCATTATATTCATATTTAGACTGGTCAGTTTGAAAAAAACATCCTCTCTTTTTATATTGTGTTTGCAATCAGCCACATTTAATTCATTGACTGTTGGTACCAATTCATATCCACTAATCAAATTGCTGACAAGTAACATTTTGACTATTTTCACCATAGAACTGAACACTTCCTCTATAGTACACTGCATAACACCTAGCTACTCTTCATTCAATGAGAAACTACTGACAAGCAACAATGTGTTTGTAAACTAAAATTTAATTGAGATTGTCGCAGTTCCAAGATGCATTACAGTAATATGCACGAAACAACATTTAATTTAAACATTAAAGTAGGAGCGTTGTCGCAAAGGCAAAAATTAAAGAGGATGTTTTGAGTTTATACATGTGTATACATGATATCTGAATTTTGAGTAAATTTTAAGTTAGAAGAGAGAGTCTAGGCCTGCCAGGTCTTGGCCCCGCCCTGCTGATTCGTACCTTCTTGGTTATGTTTTTAATTTTCTGGGACCCAAGAGTATAGTTTCTTTAGCAAATAGCTTTCACTTTATTATTACCAAATTCTCAATTTTGCGATACTAAGTAATTTTTCACATTGTAATTTGGATATGCAGGGGGCATATTGCAGCAACGTCTTCTATGCAGGGGCAATTATCTATAAAGGATGATGTTTATGGCTTTGCTGTTGTTCTCCTTGAACTTATCACAACAAGAAATAACACTGATCACAATTTGTCACCTGAAATGCAGATGCTTTTAGGATAGGTGACATACTCTTACTGTTAGCATATCTACGTTTTCCAGGACATGTTATTTAGTTAATCTATAATAAACCATTTAGGGAAGTATGATCTTATCTATTGACTTCTACACTAGTTCACCATAAAATTCAATTAATGCCGAAATTATAGATTTATAATGTATATATTAAATATCAAAATGATGAGTTGTTGTGATTACGCAGGCATGGAGATTATTAAATATTGGCCCTTTCTCTCTTCATACTAAACAGGAGTACAATACATTTTCACAGAATGGAGAATGGAGTTCCAAAATGAGATTTAAAGGATTCTGTGAGAACCCAAGTGGAAAATTGGATCATATTTACTGCTAAAAATGAATCCTAAATGAAGAAGGTGCATGTATCTCTTCATTTTCTAAAATGATTCAGAGAAAATGGGCAATACTGTCAAAGAAAGAAGGGAAGAATGTGGTGGCATTGAAATGATATCGGTGTTGGTGTCATGTTGGGGATTCTCAAATTGCATCATGGATGGAAATAGAAGATATTCAGAAATTGAATGCAATGACTACAAATTTGATTCATCATAAGTTGTGTTTACTTTCTCATCATGAGAGATCTTTACAAACTTGGGGTTGCCTCTTGACTTCTTGACATTACAATATGCTATCACTATCTCCACTTATTCATCCACTGACGATGATGTTGTGACACTGGTCTACCATGAAACAGTTTAGGGCCCTGTTCAAGTAGGTCTTGCAATTTAATTACTTGAATGATACACTGCTTCTTGGCTGCAAAAAACATCAATAGTCCATTAGTTACCAAGTTCATGAGCCAATATCCACTTCACAATCTAATAATATCATAGGAACGAATTTGAAAATAAAAATACAATCTAATAAGAATACAAGCCATTTTCTACTTTTTGATATCCTTCTTGATTTTTTCATTTTCTTGATATCCTTCTAATTTCTGCTAAATTAAAAAACCCTAGTTTAAAAACATGTTGCTATAGTACAAATGGATCCAAAGAAGAAAAGTATATTTTTCTGCTACAATCTCCATCCAACATAGCTAGTAGATACAGATATATTTTACCTCATTATATTTTTTAAGAAAAATTGTAGATTAATAATATTTTTCAAAATAGGAAAAAATATAAGTTCCATAGGATCCAAAAAAACCAAAGAATGTTTTGTAGACAGTGGATTATCCACATTTATCTTCAATTTAGCTTTACATTCTAGTTTTCTTACATTTTGGAGAGGAAAGAGGTCATGCATTATCTGATTCCTATTCAAGTCAGGGTGTTGTTGCACATTGTCTGTATATCCTTTATACTTCAAACTTATTGGAGGTCTCCCAAGGCCAGAACAAGCAATAATACTACCTGATTTGCTCATCCTATGCCCCTAGAAATCTCTGATAACCTGAATTTGAGCATTCCTTTTCAATTCTCCCCTCTCTTTGTTTGTTTCTTGCTCGACACAAGGACTGCTACTCCTTGTCAGATTACTCTGCTGAGATGATCACTCTATTTTATTGGTTCATTCTACTATGCATTGGTTTTGATCAACATCATAATGATCATCATATTCATCATTCTTAGTCTTTTTAGCAGCATGAGGGTTTGCATCGATTACAATAAAGAATGTTATAAATGATCATAGTTCATAAATAATAGAAAATAACTAATACACGAGTTCCTCTAGGAGAAAAACATCCTTTAGGCACAAAATAGAGTATGTATTATGAAATCAAAAAAATAAAAATATTAAAACTATTAAAAGGTGGGGAGGCAAGAATAACTTACTCCCATAATCATCCATGGCATCCAAGATCTTTGATTCCAAGCACATACAACAAGCAGAAAACTAGTCATTCACAACAAGCTCATAATCAAAGTATAGATACCAATTAGAACCTACAATCACACATCAATTTCTTACAAAGACGAACAATATTCTCCTTCTTTTCATATTCATGCTTGGTCTCTTCCTCAATGTTTTTGAAGCTAAGATATCATTTTGACATGGAATAAATTGGGTTTCTTCCATGACCAAATGATATGTCATCCTGAGTTTCGTCCATCACCAAATGATATCTCAGCTTCAAGCACATTTACGAAGAGACCAACCTATACCAATATTTAAAGACTACTTGAGATATTTCTATTGAAGTCATTTGGGTTTCCATAAAGGCTGCCTCATCAAGTGGGGGTGAAGGGAATCCATTTTCATCATCTGAAATTGCAAGTGAAACGAAATCTAACAAGGTACCTGCAACATGCAAAATGATGCATATGAAAAAAAATTATTTGAAAATAGAAGTCGTAGTCCTAAAACATATGACAATCTTCAATAACTGCTTGGGAACAATACCATACCTGCAATTGTAGATACATCAACATTACTAGTGGTCTTCATCCATTCATCTACAAGGTCTTTCCAGCCTCTACAGTACACCATACCAAAGAAATAAGCATGTTTAAGCCTTTTATTATTAATGTAGGTAGGTCTAAGCCAACTTAAATAAACCAGAACCAAATCCATAAACACTCTTTAGTTCACCTGTATTAGGATATGTTTCCATTATGCAATTGAATGAAGGAAGCTGTTGTTATGGCTAAAAATACATTTCTGCATAACCAGTTGTTGGAATTCACCATTAGATTATTGATGCTTCCAACATTGAACCAAGAGGTTTTGGCTTAAAATACCTGATAAGCCTCTTCACTGTAGACTGAATTTCCTTTGAATTGTGCTTCTGAAACTGATCAACTGGTTTCCCAATCTAAGTTTCCTATATAGAATACATGACTTCACATCACATCACATGTAAAAGAACACCTCATAATCCAATTTACATATCAGACTCCTCGGGTAGCTCCTCTATCTAAGGTTAATGCTTCCATTACTAACTTGGTATACGATCATGTCTTTCTTCAATCTTGATATTTCTTGTTTTTTTTTTCCCTAAAGGATCTATCTTTTAGAGGCTGCATACATTTCTCCGGTTTTGAGCATTTGTAAGCTAAATACTTGCTGCTAAAATCTTGAATTTCTATGTACTATTCATATATAATAACAACATAATGTCTCTTGTATTACTAAGCTTCTAGTGTTTATCTAGCAGTAACCTTTATGGGATTCACAGTATTCCAACATCAAATTATGTGTGATCCTAGTTATAGTATTGTTGACGGGAAAAATTGATCGCTCGTCAACTAGAGGAGTGAATCCAGTCTGGGGTTGTCTAATTAACCCAAGTTGTTTGGATTGATCCACTCTGACAGGTTTAGCAGCTCTGTTAGCCGATCTAAGTCCTAAGAAAGTGAAAAACAAAACTAAAGAAAAGAAGATAACTTAACTCGCTGAAAATTATATACAAATCTAATATATATCTACAGTTTACTTATTGTATGTATAATATATACAAATGGCTTTATTTCTAATATATGTATAACATTTACAGAAAGAAAATTTTAATCTAAATCTGCAAAAATCGAATATGGATTGATTTATTAAACAACAACGAATCTATCATTCAATCTTTTTGATTTATATTTTCTCTTTTATAATGTTTATAAACAAGAAATGAAAAATCAAACTGTCTAATTGAAAATAGAGATAATAAATAGTAGAATATGTTTAGACTGTAGGAAATTTCTATATTAAACTAATGAAATAAAACTCACAAACTAACCTATAATCGGATCTGATATTCGTCCTGTGTATAACATCCAATCTTGTTGTTTGATGAGGCAAACCCGCAGCAGGTCCTACAAATGCTTCTCGTAAACGTGAAGCAATAGTGATTGAATCCCAATGATATAACATAAAGGAGATATAGTAACAACAATTTTATAATTTCACAAGTGGCCACATTGAGATAAATCCTACTGTGAAACTTGTGTATAAATGCTCAACAAATGATGAAGATAAATCTCTAAATCTCTAAATCCTGATGTGAAACTTTTCCCTGCATTTACTTGCTGCCAGCAGACCTGTTCAGTATCCCGGTAGGTTTACAAGCACTTCCCACAGCTCTCTGAAGTTTTATTTAGTTTTAAAGATATTTAATAGAGCGGGGTGATGCTGAAAATCCTGGTTTTGGACAGATCGTAGTAAATTGCAAATCTTGAAGAATTTTCTTAGCTGTCCTTCATTAAGATCTAGAAATAGTCTGTTACTAAAACCGACTTTCAAGGGCAGGGAGACATCTCTAAGTTGTTATTTTAAGGAACAGGGACAGTGTAAGAATATTTTTTATGGATGATCGTGAGTAACTTTAGTTACAGATTGAAATCAAGAAACGCTTTTCAAACAACAAGTTATCTTTAACATGGCTTGCAAACTCAGAAGAATATCACAATTGATGCTTAAACAACCTTCAGTAGTCATTTTTAGAGGGAAATTTTTCTTTTCTCTTTTTCTGAACTAGCCCATGGTGCAGGCATGTGCATCTCAAAAAGAAAGACTGGTAAGCATAAGGGAAAAATCAAAACAAACCAGCAAAGAAAAACAAAAAGTAAGAAAAAAAAAAATATTTACATAGTGTACATGGGAGTGTCATCAGACGAAGTACCTTTTTAGAGCTTGGCCATTCACCGGATAGGTGTCTGGTTGTCCCTCTAAATTCTGTAATTAGAAGGAACTGGGACCCAATTTCTCAGCAATTAAGAATGGTCCTAGACACAAGTTTTGAAACTTTGTATGTTCTCCTTTTCCCTCATGCGGTTTGTCCCATTTTAGGACAAGGTCACCTACCTCAAAATATCTGTCAAAGGTAGAATTGGAATCAAACCAGTTTTTAACAATGAGTTGATGTTGATCCAATTTCCGTTTCGCTTGAGCCCTCACTTCTTATAATTTTAACAAAGCGTTAATTCGATTCTCCAAAGGGGGACAATCCTCTTCTTGTACTTTCTGTGATACCTACAGAGAGGGAAGGAGGACATGTGGTGGAAGAATCACCTCTCTATCGTAAACAAGAAAGAAAGGTGAGTTACCTACAACAGTTTTAAGAGTTACCCTATCATCCCAGATTGCGTTTAACAGTGCATTATGCCAATTTTTATGATTTTCAGAGACCGTTCTCTTGATGATTTTGATCAGATTTTTATTAGTCGATTCTGCCAAACCGTTGCCTTGGGGGTAATAGCTGGCAGAATAATTTAATTTAATTCCCTTTTCTAGAGCGAAATCACTCATCTCAAGAGACGAAAAATAAGAAGCATTATCGAATACCAGGCATTCAGGGATACCGAAACGAGTAATAATATTTGAATTCAAGAAAGATATTACCTGGCTGGTATTTACATCTTTTAATGGGGCAGCCTCGGACGACCTAGTGAAGTAATCTGTGGTTGTTATGATATACTTATGCTACTGTGAGGATGGCGGATTGATCAGGCCTATAATATATAGACCCCACTTCTGAAAAGAGGAGTCCACTGAAACTGGTTGCATAGGGAAGGTTGGTTTCTGTATCCGTCCGGATGCTTTTTGACAAATTTCACACTTGCGACACAAAGCATGAGCATCTTTAAAAAGGGTAGGCTAGTAATAAACTGCTCTTAATACTTTATGGGTAGTGGTATCTCCACCAAAATTCCCACCAGCTTCTCCTGCGTGTAATTCCAATAAGACGTTTTCTACTTCATCTTTCTCAAGGCAGTGCATTAGTACTCCATCAAAATTTGGGCGAAACAGAATACCATTAATCAGCTGAAAAGTAGAAGATTTTAATCTTAGTGATCTTATTTTTGTGGGATCCAGGTGACGGGGAGTTGATCCATGTATAAGACAAAATTTATATCGTCATACCAGGAACTAACAGGGTTTTGTGCACAACAGATTAGATTTTGATAGTGTTGTCCTGGATTTGACATATCACTTTCCTCTTGTTGTCCTGCAGCTGAATCAGCAACTAACTTCCATAACCCTTGGCCTCTTACTATTTGTGCTGGGGTGATTTCTATGTCATACTCTTGCAAGGATGTGACCCAACTTACCCTTTTTTCGCCTAGTTCTTTCTGTACTAACAGATTTCTGACAGCCGAGTAAGGGACAATGATTTCCGTCCTAGATTTCAAAAGATAAGATCAGAAGTGCTTTACTTATTTGAAAATATCATAGGCTTGCTGATCTACTAGTGGGTAATTAAGTTCTGCCCCTTTGAAGGCTGAGCTCATAAAGGTGATAGGGACTTCATTTCTTTCAGTGTTCTTTTGAGTTAGAACAGTGGTGTATGAACGGTCAAAAGAAAATGTGTAGAGGGTGAATTCTTGCGAAAATCCGGGGCTCATTAGAGAAGGAGCGTCTATTATGGCCTTTTTTTATTGAATTAAAACTCTGGATTTCTAAAGGTCCCCAATGGTATTGTACGTCCTTTTTTATTAAGTTTTGTAATGGTCTCACCATTTCTGAAAAGCTGGGGACCAATCTCCTAACAAAGTTTATCTGACCTAAGAAAGATTCCATAGACTTTTTGGACGAGGGAGGGGGAAGTTTCGAAATGACTTGAGTTCATTCAAGGTTGATAATCATTCCTTCACTTGATATAATAAATCCTAGGAGTTTACCTTGTTCTACTGCGAAGATAGATATTTTAGGATTTAAAGAAATGTCGTACTTACGACATCGTTGTAGAACGGATCTTAAATGATCTAGATGATCTTCTTTATTTTTCGAGAAGACAGTGATGTCGTCCAGGTAAACTATGATAGATTGATTGATTAAGCCTCAGAAAGGGATGTCCATCGCTCTCTAGAAAGTGGCACCAGTATTTATGAGTCCAAAGGGCATCTTCTTATAAGCATAGATGCCCCACACAGTGTGGAAGGTGGTTTTGAGTTGGTCTAGAGGGGACATCAGGACTTGGTTATACCCTGAAAAACCATCCAACAAGGATAATATTTCAGAACCAAATACCTATTGAAGGATCTGTTCCATGGGAGGGACAGGGTAGTTGTCTTTATCAGACGCTCAATTAAGATTTCAGAAATCAACACATAGTCAGATTTCACCACTCTTCTTTTGGACAGGGACAAGATTAGAGACCAATTGTGTGTACTTAACTGGGAAGATTATCTTAGCATTCAGTAGTTTGTTTAATTCCTTCTTGACAGTTGGTTCAATTTTTGGGTGCATTTTCCTTAACTATTGTTGAAAAGGTTGGGTTTGGGGTTTCATAGGAATAACGTGTTGTATGATGTTAGGATCAAAGGTTTTTAGTTTGTCGTACATCCAAGTAAAAACATCTTTGAATTCCTTAAACAATTTAATAAACGCTTCTTTTTCTTTCTCAGAACACCCCACCCCTAAATTAATGCACTGTGAGTTGTCTTTAGTTCCCAAATTTACTTTTTCATGCATCAAAGAGGAACTATTCGTTTTACAGTTCATTGATTTTTGGAACTTGTCGTGAAGATCATAATTTTTTTCTAATCTAACTACAGATTTCAGGATAGAATTTACCATGTCTGTTGAAGATTTTGGAGATCTTGGATCTGGTATTACCGTAAAGTCTCGAAGATTTTCGTCATGGGTACCTTCATCAATCACCGTGCCCTGGAAAGTTTCTTCCATGTGCAGAAAACTTATAATTTGTTGATCATCATTGAAGACTCTCCAATTTGTGATGTTGTATGGGATGGATGGTCTGAACAACAGTTCCACAGAGAATGCATTCAGAGATAATCCTTCTGCAGGGAAAAGTTTTGCAGCTACGTTAGCTAACAAATCATCTTTCGAATTATTCAATCTAGGAATAAAATTTATGTTAAATGCGGCAAACTTATTCATCAAATTACATACCTCAGTTTGGTAGCTTTTAAGGTGCAGAGATAAACAGTGGATAGAATTTTTTACCTGTCTAACTACGATTTTCGAATCACCAAAGACAGTTAAATTTTGAACGTTCATATCTAACACTTTTCTGAGGCCTTGCAATAGTACCTCATATTTTGTTGTGTTGTTTGTACATTTGAATTCTAACCTACAAGCAATCAGGGTCTTGTTACCTACTGGATCGATGATCATGCAGCCTGCACCAGTTCCTTCCTTGGATTTTGACCCATCAAAGTAAAGAGACCATATTTGATTGTTTTCAGTTGCATGTGACCACTGGGGAGAAGTTGTTGGCTACGTATATGTCAAAATTTTCGACTGTTGTTCTGAGTTAGTGATAATAGAAGTTTTGGCCATGAAATTAACGAAAAAGGTATCCATCCCCTGTATTTCAAGAAAATCGGCAAAGGAGTGAATGGTTCATTGGGATCATTTAAATCAATCACCATGAACTTTAGATAATGTTCACGATTTACCTTGATTCTATTGGGATTTCCATTCTCGGGTAGCCACAAGTGAGACCAATATGTCGCAAAATAGTCGTGTAGCTGTTCTAACCAGTCTCTGCTTAAAAACAAACCATAAACTTCTGGGATATCTACAACAATAATATCAATCACTTGATGAACTTTAGGGTTAGACGACAATCTTATAAGCACATTTCTCAATTCGCCTATAACTTTAACACTAGTTTGATCAAGCTAGATAATGTTCAAGGTGGATGGTTGAACGTCGACATTAATATTTTGACAAACATACCAAGGCATTACGTTAGATGAAGCTCCTAAATATACCATGCAGTTATGCACATTCCTATTGAAAATTTCAAAAGTTAACAAAAATGGAGGGACATTTCTGCGAGTACTAATAGTGGAATCTTGTTGCTTTTTACTCGCGGCCTCTAAAAATGATTTTTCTACATTTGTTACATTATTTACATGAAGGTCTCTTTTCTCGTGAGGATCATAAGTAGTTTTGGTGGACGCCTTCTGAGGAACTTTGGGGTTGTTCTGAACACCTTTGTTACTGCTTGGATTTCCATTTTTGTTGTTCTCTACAATATTTTGTAGCATTTTTTGCAGAAGAAAAGGGAATTTTAATAATTCATAAACATAAATATTATCCCTAATCTTTTTTAGATCTTCAACCAAATCATAATCTAAGCTTGGGTTTACTGAATTCTGTTTAGTCTCAGTTGATTTAGACTTTTTTGGAGGCAACGTCGTAGTGATTTCTGAAGAAGGCTTGTTTGTTGTCTTACTCCTAGTATTGTAAGGATGCACTGTTTCGAAATTAGCTTGAAAAATACTATCCGAAAAATGTCGAAAAATATTCGGAGAGGATTCATCTTCTTCTACTATCTCTTGTTCAACTACTTCTTCAGGGATCTCATGAGGCATCAAGTTATCATGTGCTTCTAGAATCGTTTGAATAGCGAATTGCAGGCTTTCTAGATTTAGGCCTTCAGTATTTGAACTAGGTCGGTTGGTGGGAAAAGGCTTCCTAAAAGGGGGTTTGTAAGGTCCTTTGCTCGAAGAAGCTTATTCAACTGTCCTTTTCAAATCTATAACTTGATTGGACAGTTTTTGAATGACTTTCTGTAAGTTTTCTAAATTTGAGCTTTCAGGTTGAGCTTTGTTTTGGGAAGGCCTGGGGAGGATTTCAATTTTCTTTTTAGAAGATGAACTAGTCTTTGTCTCATTGCTAGTAGTGTCTTTTAAGCTGAGGATGTCTTTCTCGATCTGACTGGCCTCTTCGAAGTCTTCTAAAAACGTGGCTTTCTTGGATCTCTTTACCCAAATGGATATGCTTTGATGTAAGGCTTTCGTATAATATGTAATAATTAGATTCTCGGCAGGCATTGAATCCGTAGGGATTCAGTTCTTTACTGTCAAGAGCCTTTGATTAAAGTTGTTGATCTTTTCTTTGGGATTCATTCTTAAACTAGAAAGCTCCATGACTAGAAATTCAGGAGACTTGTCGTCTCCAAACTTCTCAAGAAAACAAGATTCAAACATCTCCCATGACACGATGGTGTGGGGCTGTTGGGAAAAGTACCAGGTAGAGGCATTGCCCTCAAAGGTGTAGGGAAACAATCTACAGACTACGTCTTCGTGCTCGACACTATGGATTCTAATGGATAACATAAACTTTTTGATGTGATCTTGGGTCATCTGTTTGGAGTTTGGGTCAAATTTAGGGAGCCATTTCTCTGGGTGTTTGGGTAAGGGATGTTGAGGCCTAGGTATGGCCACTGCATCATGGTCGAGCCAGGGTCTGGCGGGATTGTTCTGGTTGGCCATAGGTGTGGGTGGTGTCGAAGTTTGGGATAAGGAACTGCCTTCGTCAGAGGATTCTTCTCCAGAAGAAGAAGGATATGAAGGAGGTGGTGATGGTGGTATACCAGATCCTCCTGCTGCAGGAGTGAGGATTGGATTTGTAGGGTTTAAAGTAAGGTCAGTGCCTCCAAGTTGTTCTCTGATATCAGAGAAGTATAATGGATGGTCCAAAGGTCAGTTTGGTTGTCTTAAATGAGCGAAGGCACTGTGTGTTCTTATGAGAGATTAGTGAACAATGCCTTGTATGTCACCACCCGTAGGATTTGGAGTTACCGGTTCATCTGTGATCCATAGATCGTCGTTTGATGTGGTTGTTATTTGAGGGACAATGTTGTTTTCTGAATGACTTCTAGTCATTATAGGTGAGTGGGTAGGTGATGCACGATTCTTACAACCACCTTGTGCCATTAATAATTTTCAGGCCCTCCTTCTAGCACCATTTATTGACGGGCGAAATTGACCGCTCGTCAACTAGAGGAGTGAATCTGGTCCGGGTTGTCTAATTAACCCAAGCCATTTGGATTGATCCACTCTGACGGGTTTAGCGGCTCCATTAGCCGATCTAGGTCCTAACAAAGAAAAAAACAAAACTAAAGAAAAGAAGATAACTTAACTTGCTGAAAATTATATACAGATCTAATATATATCTATAGTTTAGTTATTGTATGTATAATATATACAAATGGATTTATTTCTAATATATGTATAACATTTATAGAATGCAAATTTTAATCTAAATCTGTGAAAATCGAATATGGATTGACTTATTAAACAACAACAAAGCTATCATTCAATCTTTTTGATTTATATATATATTTTTATAATGTTTATAAACAAGAAATGAAAAATCAAACTATCTAATTGAAAACATAGATAATAAATAGTAGAATATGTTTAGACTGTAGGAAATTTATGTATTAAACTAATGAAATAAAACTCACAAACTAACCTGTAATCGGATCTGATATTCGTCCTGTGTATAGCATCCAATCTTGTTGTTTGATGAGGCAAACCCGCAATAGGTCCTACAAATGCTTCTCATAAACGTGTTCAGCAGTAGTGATTGAATCCCAATGATATAACATAAAAGAGATATAGTAACAACAATTTTATAATTTCACAAGTGACCACATTGAGATAAATCCTGCTATGAAACTTGTGTATAAATGCTCAACGAATGATGAAGATAAATCTCTAAATCTCAAGTTTGAACAGAATAATTACTGCATGTTAATTATTGGACATAAAATATGGATATCATATAAATTTTATCGTATCAATCTGCAATAAACCATGATAGCTAAAGAAATCACGATCTAACTACAAATCGAAATAATCATAACTTGAATAAAAACATGATATAGAGAAGCTAAAGTTGTGCAAATATCATATTCCATTCAAGTCTGTAAATCGTAAATCCATAGTTTTTGCCCCCAGGTAGAGATGATCTCAAGTTTAAAAAACAACATACTTATATAGGTTACAGGAACAAAACGTTTCTTGTTGATAACATCCAATTTGTTCCAAAAAATGTGGGGGATGCAACCTCCCAGATTCTACTTGATACCAAAAACTAACAGCCTATTCTATTTAAAAACATAAAGATAGTATGCTGAGAGATGCCAACAGTGCTTCAAATCTCCTTAGAAATCATAGGTTCCTAAAAACAAATAAATATAAAAGATTTCAGATGTATTTTCAGTTATCAAAACGAGTAATTCGAATTTTTCTAACTAGCTACAGAATCTCACAATTCTGTAGCTAGTTATAATTATAACTAGAATCATATTTTATTGAATCAATCAAAACAAACAAAAGGTAATCTGTGCAAAAAAATCATGTATCCTAATTTGAAAAAGACAGAATCATACTAAACTTATTTAAAAAAAATCATACCTCAAATTAAGGGATTCAAACTAATCAAGCAATCTTTAAATTTACTATTGTAGTCATTGCTTCCACGTTCTTAAAAACAACAGACCCTGTGGTTTTTTGGTGTTTGTCTTTGGTTTGAGCTACGGATTGGAGTCTGCTATTCTCCTTTGTTAGCGAATTCACCTGGAATTCCAAGGATTTAAGCCGAGACTGAAGTAAAGGCACATCTTTGTAATACCTATCGATCCAGGATCGACATTCATTACAGTGTGGCTGTATAGAATGTGTATCAGCACTGATAGTATTAACAGGTGGGGAATCTTCCATTGGACCTATAGGTTCATTACTGAGTTTGATTCCAGGGAAATCAGGATTGTCCTTTAGACATGGTGGAAGGTTAGTAACATAATTGTAGGGTCTGTCAGAGCAAAGTCCATATGAATATGGATACTCTTCGGCCATGAATCTTTCAATTTTTGAATCAAAATCCTCACTTAAGACAATTGCATTTTGGTTTTCATAGGGCTTGGGTTTATTTCGAGCACATCATGAAACCCAATGAGTGGCCCTTTTACTCTTATAATTGACATCGACGTTGCCTTTACACTTTTTTCTTGTGGATTTGTTAATAGTCTTAACACAACCCTTAGGATACAAATCTCATAGAGTGTCAGGTTGGGTAGAATCAGGATAGGTCGAGGGTTCCAAATTAGAAATAGAATCACAGGGCAAGAGAGAAGGAGGAGAGATGGTAGGTTTCACGAGGGTTTCTGTGACAACAGGCTTGTCAAGCTGTCCCAACTCTCTACTGCCAAAACCATTTCGTAACAGGAAAGCATCCCAACAATCATTGTTTAATTTCAACTGATGTATAATAATAATCTTGATTAAACAATGGTGGAACAAACTAGAATCAGACTTCTACCTCTTAAACTTCTTTGCCATCTTGTATAGACTTCGAAGGAGGAAATAGGGCATGTTCAGGGGGAAATCGATAAAACTCATAAGCAATCGCAAGTGATACAAGAAAACCAACCCATATCTCCCCTCACAGGTAACAAACTGTTTAACAATAGCTAACAGAGCATGCCATCTAGGTTTTAAAGCTGAGACATGCATACCTCGGTCCCAGCTTGTAATTCTCCTTGAGGTGAACAACAATGACAAGGGAACCTCTTCAACCTTTGAGTTTTTGAACCATTTTTTCCCCACAGCTAGTAGACTGGTAGCTTGGATTATAAAATCTTCATTTAACTCAAGTTGGATGTCTCCTATTTTTTCTCTGCAACCGTCGAATGTCAACGCGAATTCTTGAGCAACTCTTAGATTAAAACCCTTGAACTTTTCAATAAACACACGCCAACTGTTCCTTTCTAAGTCATCCCTCGCATTGTCAAATGATAATAAGGTCTGGATGTCGTTGGGCTCAATCCTCACCACATGAGCCATGGCTAACAAAAAGTAATCAACACGGGAATCAGAGGTAGTGTTTGATAGAGAAAACACAGAGCCATAGCCCCGAGTTTGCTCAATGCAATGCAAAGACAACTCGAAATGGTAAGTAGGAGTGTTAATTACCATGTGTGTGAAAGAGGTCATGTAGATCAAGGCCACTTTGATTAATAATATCACAATGTACTTAAAATAACACCTTGGCACATTAGTATGCATAAGGATCAGAGAAGTTGAAAACAATAGTATACGTATCCATGACTTGATCACAAAGATTAATGTATCAAATAGACATCGAACCATTAAAAAAATTTATGAATCAAAACCCCATTGATATTAATTGAACACTAAAAGAGTGGAGGTTTTATACTTATGTAACCAAGGAATGACTAGAGTCTAGGACCAAAGAGTTATAAACTAGGAAAATCATCAAGTTCATAGTGAAAGATGACAATTCGACAATAGACCATATGAACAGTTATCCTTTGATCAAAAATTGAAATCAAGTGTGAATTCCAGCTGTGAGTTTTCATGCTTACAATCATGAAAACAAAAGTCGAAAAGAAGGTATGTAGAAAGCGACAAGTGACAAGTGTTGTTTAGTGAGAAAGGTCTTGACGAGTAATGAGAATTTAAAGACCCTGTGTAGGCAGCTTGTAAAAATAGAGATTATATTATTGTTGCCAACAAGTATCAATCCCATTAAGATAGAATATGGTACAACAATCTTTACAGCCTATACAAGTGTTATACTAAGCTATGGTTCTTCTTAGCTTAATTAACACCATAGTAATAAAATGGGAAACAAACATAGATAGGGCTATACCATTACTAGTGTTATATGTAATAACCCTAATTACTAACATGATTGGATTCAGCTTAAGTGATACAAGCTTGATTGAGTAGTGTTCTTATAAGAAGTGATACCAAGGATAACGAGATAGCTTATACGTATTATGTATAATGAACACCATTGATTAGAGATACTGTAATCAAGAGGCTCCAATAAACATAGGTGTATACAAGCATCTGTAACCATGATCATAATAGTTATGGGTAACACATTGTCATTAATGCACTTAGTACGAGTGATTACAATGTTCATGAAGCCAGTTGGGAGCACTATTAACCACTAAATAGAAATCAATATTGCTTAGAGACAACCCCAACGAAGCAGATGTCAGTCACTCGGTGATCGATAGATCACAAACTGGAAGGCATGATAACATACAGATGGCCGTAGATATGATCCACACTCCTCTCCTCCTTTATCCAACCCCGATGCGAACTCACTTGAACGGTAAACCATCATGCATGTGTCTGCTCCACCTTCCACCCACCTAATCTTAGTCTATGGAGTAGGATCCATTAAACAGGTAGGCTCGATCGGAGGGAGATGTCATGCCACACGATACTACTTGAAACATCTTCCTCAAATGAATAGGATATTGATCTTAAATTGGAGATGGTCATCCCCACCCCCAAAGGAAGGAGTAACCTTTTGGTCCCCCTCCATTGCACATATTTCCTTACATAGTTTGGTATGTAAATGAATGATAGGGAACTACTTGATTGAAGGTTGAAATGGAGCTGAAGATAGTAAGGTTTATGCTCTTCCTCATGGTTAGGGAAACACACACGCATCTTGCTTGTCTGGCCCAATTGTTTCTCTAACTGGCTTGATTGATTGATTGAGGGAATCATATAGTTAGATTTAATGCCTGCCATATATCCCTCCATTCTATGTGGTATTGACCACATTTCTAATCCCTATTCCCGTTTCAGTAGGTTGGTCCAATACAAAAAGTTATGGGAAAGAGTATGTTATAGCATTTCCAATTAACGAATTTCTCATGATCGTCATGTCTCGCGTGCCAGATCTTTCACTATTTCATGTTCTTCCTGAAAGCATGCTAATACCTATGTTTTGCAGAGATGAGCATATTATATTCACTAGGGTACCCACCCTTTGCAATATCCTTGTGCAGTAAACCCCCTATGGGCAGATCGTCCATCGTTGTCAAATTGAGTAGTCCCCGCGAAGCTCTCGTATATAT